>JALBZD010000192.1:0-49279 GCA_038050675.1 Globisporangium cylindrosporum | reverse complement strand
CTCTGCACGATACGCACGAATCTGCTGGATGTAATTGAGACGCTGAAGTGCGATTGATTGTTGTTCATGGAGAGTCTTGTAGTGGGAAGATCGCGTGTCGTAAGTGAACGCCATGCTCTCGGTTAGCACACGGTGAAGTATCACCCTACTCCACATCCAGTCAAAGCACACCGGATCACGATGCGCCTTGAGTTCATTGAGCAGCGTGTCCAGGGTCACATGCTTCTTTTCAGAATGCATGGCAAACATGACGGCTCTAGTGTCTGCAGAGTACTCCTCCGGTACACTGCGTACTCGCTCTCTCGTCTCCTTCTCGGTGCCGCTGGGCAGCTCTTCTCCCTCGCGATCCATCTTGCATGCCTTCTTCACAAGAGTTTCTGATACCCCCAAGCACGTCGCAGTGCGCTTGATTGGCTTGGCGACGTCCTCTCGCCGCTCGTGCCGGGCTTCCGCGTCAAAGTACGCGCGCGCGTCGATGATTAGCTGCGCTGTCCCTTTTGTTAGGCGATGAAGTTTGCGCGCGCGAGCCTGCCGTTCACGCTCATTTTTCATGGTGCTTGGCTTTGCTCGCTTGTATCTTTTGACTGACAGCACAGATTGAGCTCCGGTTTTTTCAACGATGTTCTTTGTTTTTTGTCAATCAGCGGCCACGTGTGATTTGTACGAAAACGGTAGTCTTTAACTCCAAAAATTCGATCAAAAAATAATCTTTTTCGAGGTCATTATTAACTGAGACAGCCTTTAGGCTTATACCTCTTTTAACAGAAGGATATTGCAAGCTAATAGAACCTCCATTCCAACCTGACTTGATTTCACTATGCTCGCTGGAATATTGAGACAATCCTTTGAGATTCCAGCTAGTCATGTTGGAAAACTCGACCTTTTTGATGATCAAGTAAGTCAGCGTTTATTAAAATGGAGGAAACAGATAGCACTGGCAGAAATGTCAAGAAATTCCTCGAATTCGGACATTTCCGACAAACTCGAATTGCATTTGCGGAAGCGAGTCATTTCAATATAATTCACACAAGCAAGCAAACAAACATGAGCGCCGTGAAGGACCAAGTGGACGCCGAGATGGCGCGCTACCGCGTGCTCCAGGAAGGCACGCGTCCCCTACAGCAGCTTCTGTGGACTAGTGATGCGTGTGCATGTGGTGACACTAGTATGTTGTGTTTTAAATGTAGAGGTGCAAGTGCTCGCGACGCAGCGCCAGCAGTACGCGCAGCAAGCCAATGAGAACACGATGGTCAAGAAGGTGCGACGGTAGCGTTCGTAGCGATGGATCTGTTGAAGTTTAATAGCAGCATTGGCTCACAGGTGTTTGCATAACTGCGTAGGAGCTGGATCTGCTGGGCGACGACGCGAAGGTGTACAAACTCATCGGGCCCGTGCTGCTCAAGCAGGACGTGAACGAGGCCAAGGCGAACGTCAACAAGCGCCTCGAGTTCATCAACAACGAGCTGTGTGTTGAGTTTTTGCTATTGCTATGCGCCTGCGTCCATTGGAAGTATGAGAGATCTTGTTTACTGACATAACGTATGGCGTGCTGCTGTACTTTGTGCGTTCACAGGGGCAAAGTGAACGGCAAGATCGATCTCAAGGAGAAGGACGCCGTGGAGATCCGAACGAACGTGCGTTTGGAACTCCCTGCCTGTCTCTCTGTCCACAGGCGTGAGCTTAGATTGTGCTGACTGGTTCCTATTGCGTATTGTGTATTTGTGCGTGTCGACAGATCTCGAACTTGCAGATGGAGATGCAGAAGCGCGCTGCCGAGGCTGCTCGCGGCGCTGTCGGTCAGTAAATATTAACAGCAGCGCATGGTACTTGACGCTCGGCACGTAGTAAGAACAGGAAGAGAAGGCTGGAAGAACGAAGGCATTGAGCAACAGGAAGAAGGATAGCACATGAGGTGAACGATCAATGGCTCCATTCTCTTTCTCTCTTTGTTTTCTATGACGATGGTGGTCTGTTGTGTCGCTCGTTCACTCTCTCTCTCAAATAAAATACAGCAAAGGTGAAGTCAGGTCAGTCTGCCAGTGCGTCTTGTGGTCTTGTGTTACGCGTCATCTCTATCTATGTATGCCACGCCTTCGCTTGTCCTTCATCCTCACAGCCCCAGTACCTCGAGACTGTGCACGCGCGCTCCCAGCTCTTCGCGCGGCACGAGCTCCGAGACCTCTTGCAGCGTCGTGCGCGCGATGGGCGTGGCGTGCAGCGTGTGACGTCCGGCCTCGTGCACGCGCACGAGCACGTAGTCGCCCTTCATGGCGCGCACACCCTCGGCCGCGAGCGGCGGCAGCGGCAGGAACTCGGGGGCCAGCAGTGGACCCGCCTGGTGCTGGAAGTCCCGCAGCGAGCCGGGGAGCATGTGGTCGGCGAACACGCAGCGCTTGTGCGTGTCCGTGAGCCCCGTGAGCATGGGCTTCTCGTCGCTCGAGCGGCGGCTCGGACCCTGCACGAGCACGAGGTGCAGGCGGTCCGAGTCCTCCACCAGGTTTTTCTTCGTGATCACCTCGCTGTACGTGTCGATGACCTGCTGCAGGCGGCGTAGCTTCACGTCGCTCGGCACGTCGTCCTCCATGCGGTGAGCCGCGTGGGTGCGCGCACGCACCGAGTACGCGAACATGAACGCCTGGTCGTAGCAGACGCGGTGCATGAGCGAGATCGTGTCGTCGTGCTCTTGGTCCGTCTCGCCGCAGAAGCCTGAGATGAAGTCCGAGGAGATCGCGACGCCCGGAATGCGCGCGCGCATGTTGTCCACCAGCGCGATGTACGCCTCGCGCGTGTACCCGCGGCGCATACGGCTGAGCATCGACGAACTCCCGCTCTGCGCCGGCATGTGGATGCTGCTGCAGATGTTGAAGCGCTCGTTCATGAGGTCGAATACCTCGTCTGGGAAGTCCTTTGGGTGCGGTGACGTGAAGCGGATGCGGATCTCCGGGTCCACACGCGAGATCTCATCCAGCAGGTCCACGAAGCGGAACCCGAGCGTGTCGCGCGAGCGAAACATGTTGACGAACCCTTCGGCAGCCACGTAGCCACGTCCCTTCTCGGACGCCCCCTCGGACTTCTTGTCGTGGAAGCTGTTGACGTTCTGGCCCAGCAGCACGACCTCCTTCACACCCTGATCCCGCAAAGCGCGCACCTCATCCACGATCGAGTTCATCACGCGACTGCGCTCGCGGCCACGCGTGAACGGCACGATGCAGTATGAGCACATGTTGTTGCAGCCGCGCATGATGGACACGAACGCGGACGGGCTCTCCGGGTCCGAACGCACGGGCGCGATGTCCGCGTACGTCTCGTCCAGCGACAGCTGTACGTTCACGGCTGAGTTGCCTCCACGCACGACGCGGAGCAGGTTCGGGATGTCGCGGTAGGCGTCCGGGCCGACCACGAGGTCCACCATCTTGTCCGACTCGAGCAGCTGCGTCTTCAGACGCTCCGCCATGCAGCCAAGCACCCCGACGGTCGGCAGCTGCTTGGGTGCCTTCTTGCTGTTCGTGCGCAGCATCTTGGCCTTCACCTGGCGGATCTGCTCGAGGCGGTTCCAGATCTTGGCCTCGGCGTTGTCGCGCACGGCGCACGTATTGAGCAGGATAATGTCGGCGTCCTCCTGCGTGAGCGCCGGCGTGTACTGGTTCTCCAGCAGGATCGCGCGCACGATCTCCGAGTCGGCTGAGTTCATCTGGCAGCCATACGTCTCGATGAAGAACTTGCGCTGCTGCTGCTGCTGCTCCATCTGCTGCTCCTCGAGCTCCTCCAGCGAGCGGATCGTGCCGGTCGCCGGGAAGTTCATCTCGCTCTCCTCGTGCAGCGCCGCTGAGCCTGCGGTGTGGCCACCATCCTCGCCGCTGGCGCGTGACTCACGGATAAAGTCGGCGAGGCCCGGACCGGAGCCTGGCAGACGCGAGCTGTGCACCTTCACGTGCGCGTGACCGCCTCCAGAGCCACTGCCGTTGCTAGAGCAGTTTGAGTGCGCGCGCACCAAAGACCACGCTGCGTTGCTGCTGGTGAGCTGAGTCGCGGGCGCATGAGCGGCGGTGGTGCGGCGCACGGCGAAGCGCGAGAGGCGCGTGAGGCGCGACGCGGGCGTGAGCATCGTCATCTAGTGAACGCTGGACCTCTTCGTGGCTCTGTGCACCAACAGAATGACCAGCATGAGCCACTGATTCGCCTGCTGCTGTTAGGCGAGCATGGAGGATTTAGAATTTGACATGTAAAATTGATGTTACAATTCTTATCTTTCAAAACTAGATGACCGTTTTACACAAAAGTAGACTTTGTTTGGTATTTTGTGCTAGAGATTCCGATATTGGCGGTAAGCCCATAATGTGTGCCATTTTCACGTGACTTCGAGAAGCAAAGCAGCATTACACGTGAGTGAACGATGGCGGCCACGAGCAGCGACGACGTGGAGGTCTGCGGCTGGGGCTGCGCCATGTGTACCTTCGAGAACGAGAGTGACACTGACAAGTGCGCGATCTGCCTTACGCCGCGCCACAAGACGCCCGTCAAGTCCGCTCCATTGCCGTTCGGTGGTGGCGGCGACAGCAGCAATCGAAGCAGTCCGAGCGACCCGCGGTCGGCAAAGAAGCCCCGATCCAATAGCAGCCATGGCAGTGCTGGTGGTAGCAATAGCGTGCAGAAGCAGATCCAGAAGCCGCTGGTGGCGGTCGGCAGCTCGAACGAGAAAGAGGCGCTGCGGCTCAAGAAGAAGATCGACCAGCTAAAGGAGCTCGGCATTGACCTGCCGTCGAACGACATGATCGCGCTGCTGGCGCGCAACTGCTACAGTGTCATGGCCGCTGTGAGCGCGTATTTTGAGCAAATGGCGGCTAGCGACGGCGCATCTGCGACCAAAGTGGACGCTGAAGCGGAGCGGCGCATTGCGTCCGCGTGCGCGCATGTTGAGAGATCGTTTGCTCGTGAACCCTTTCGGCTGCTTGGAAGTCGCGTGATGAGTGCGACTCTGAACCGCTCCTCGGTCTCCATGAGTGTGGGCGACCGCTTGGTGCTGCAGGCCGAGAACGCGGGCAAGAAGCGACTGCGACCCGGCGCATCCGCAGGCTCGAGTCCCGCGTCCTCGGCGTCTTCACTCTCCGCTGGGATCATCCGCGTGGCAACAGCGCAGAACTCACTGGTAAAGATGCCCGCGTTGCTATTGTTGCTCCATAATGAGATGTAATGCTAATGTATTGTTTCATGTATGAAATGGCAGATTGGACGACTCGACCGCGACATGGAGACGATCTTTCAGCCGCTGATGAAAGAAGGACTGATCACGCTCGGTGGTGTATGCCAGTCCACGCCAGCTTCATCGCAGATGTTTGCCTCTTTCAACGTAAGACGTATCCTTGCTATGTGATGATCCTTAGCTGTTCAGCCACCCGAGGGCTCACTGGCGCTGCTGTCTTTGTATTCGCAGGTGCTTGTGTTTGTGTTTGTGAACACGAAGGTGTTTTCGATTTTCCACGAGGAGCATCCGCAGTTCCATCTCTCAGACGCGCTCTACACGGCGCTCGACATGATGCAACCCGAGACCACTGAGTCAGCAGCAGCAGCAGCAATAGCAATAGCTACAGACAAGACCCTGCAATTGGCTGTAGAGGACAAAGACGCCGGCTTGGAGGCGCTCTTTTCGGACTTTATTGGCTCAACCGCTGATGAGGACGTGCATGGGAGTGAGACTGGGGCTGCAGTCAGTCCAGCAGATGAACTCGCGCCGTTCCTCAAGGACATCACTCTGCGAGACCACCAGAAAGTCGCTGTGCGATGGATGCTTGCGCGAGAGAACCAGGTCAAGAACAAACTGATGAAAAAGCAGATGGCGAATAGACAAACAGCTACAGTGAAAGAAGGAGAAGGAGAAGATGCCAGCAGCTTGGACGAGGACACCAACCCGGTACGTTATCTGTATTTCTCTGTCTGTATCCCAAGGTCTATGGTCCCCATATCAGAGAGCTCATTTGTTTTCTTCGTGTGTGCTCTTTCTGCAGATGTGGGAGGCACGAAAGTTCTATAAGAGCGAACGCTCATATTTCATCAATCGATTCGAAAAGATCGCGTCGCTCAAGCCACCACAGCCGCCGACGCCGTGCCTTGGCGGTATTCTGGCAGACGACATGGGTATGGGCAAGACCATGATGATGCTCGCGCTCACCGCCTACCAGAAGCATTTCAGTACTGACACTTCGGCAGTGAAAAGAGGGTCTCTGGATGCCACTGCCACATCCACTGGTACCATGATGTGGAAGCAACGAGCCACGCCGCATGACTGCAGCCAGAAGACGCTCATCGTGTGTCCGCTGAGTCTGCTGCACCAGTGGAAGAACGAGATCGACGAGCGCTTCCGTCCCAACACGCTCAGCGTGCACATTTACTACGGCGACGACCGCGAGAACAACGTGGCAACGCTTGGTTCCATCAACAAGAGCGACGTCGTGCTCACGACCTACGGCGTCCTGTCCAAAGAGTTTGAGAAGTCGAATGGCAGCGGCGTACTCGTCGCGTGCAACTGGCTGCGCGTGATCCTCGACGAAGCGCATAGCATCAAGAACCGCATGACGACGTACTTTAAGGCGTGCGCGTCGCTGCAAGCCACGCATCGCTGGTGCCTCACGGGCACGCCGATCCAGAACTCGCTCGACGACCTCTTCTCGCTGCTCTGTTTCCTCCAGTACGAGCCCTGGTCGCGCGTGTCGTGGTGGAAACGCGTGGTCGCCGCACCGTTCGAGCAGGGAGACGAAGCGAACGCGCTGGGGCGGCTCAAGGTCGTGCTCACGCCCATCCTCCTGCGCCGCACGAAGCATACGAGAGACCGTCACGGGAAGAACATTGTGCAGCTCCCGCCGAAGCGTATGGAGCTCGTGAAGCTCGAGTTCTCGGAGGAAGAGCGCACTTTCTACCAGGCCGTGTACGACAAGAGTCGCGCCGAGTTCAACGGCTTTGTCGCCAGCGGCACGGCGAGCAACAGCTACGTCGCGATCTTCGCGCTGCTGCTGCGACTACGACAGGCGTGCAACCATCCGTTTCTGGCGCTCGGACGCAACTTTGAGGAAGCGCAGACGCAAGCAGCGTCCTCATCATCTGGGCACAGCAGAGACGCGTCCGGGTCGTCTATCGTGTCGCTCTTCCAGCCGCAGAAAGGCGAGTCGATGGAGTCGTACTACCGTCGCATCTCTGCGCGTCTGCAGCAGGACATGCAACAAGCTAGCAGCGACGGTGCAGCATCAAAAGACGCGAGCGCGCTGCTCGCAGAGGCGAATGAAAACAACGGCGGGGGCTCGCGTAGTGGCGGACTGACCAAGTCGTACATCGAAAACGTGCTCGCGCAGGTGGAGGAAGGGCTCGAGTCCCACGAGTGTCCTGTGTGCTTGGACCCGCCCGTGAATGGCGTGCTGACCGCGTGTGCGCACGTTTTGTGCGAACAATGTCTGCGCGACAGCCTCGCGAGCGACCCGGAGAGCGGCTGTCCGGTGTGTCGCGCCGTGGTGGACATGATGAAAGTGTTTGTGCTGCCCACGCCCGCTCCAAAAGCCCAAGAAGAAAGAGATGAAGCAGGAACTAGAGGAGAAGATGGAGAACACCAAGACAATGATGACAACAGTGCTTCAGCAGAGGAAGATGCCAAGCAAAGCGATGTGAGCGGGGTGTTCATGAGCACGAAGCTTAAGCAGCTGCTGCATGACCTCCTGGTCATCCGTCGCGAGAACGAGCAGAGCGTGGGTGTCGCCAAGAAGCGCAAGGTCGTGGTCTTCTCGCAATGGACGTACATGCTCGAGATGATCGCGAAGCTGCTGCAGGCGAACGGCTTTGCGCACTGCATGTTCCACGGCGCGATGAACCAAGAGACCCGCGAGCGCGTGCTCACGCGGTTCGCCAAGGAGTCGGCGCTGGATGTGCTCGTGATCAGCCTCAAGGCGGGCGGCGTGGGACTCAATCTCACGTGTGCCTCGGTCGTGATTCTGATGGACCCGTGGTGGAATCCGGGCGTAGAGGATCAGGCGATCGACCGCGTGCACCGTCTGGGCCAGGAGCAGGACGTGATTGTGAAGCGCTACTTGGTGGACGCGACTGTGGAGGACATGATCCTGCAGCTGCAGCAGCGCAAGGAAAAGCTCGCGAAGCACGTGCTCGTGGCATCGAAGAGCGGTGACGACAAGCGCAGCGAGCGCCTGAGTCTCGAGGACCTCAAGAGTTTCTTCCGATAGAGAGAGGGTTAAAGGGGAGATGTATTGCTTCCTTTAGAACATAGACTGTTTGCATCTCTTATTTCCATAGCAGATTGAAGAATTCACTTGTTTTTCTGATCGTAGAGGCGTGAAAATGGGAAGACCTCTCTCCCCTTACCACGTGCCTAGCGCTCTTGGTGTTTCTTGAAGGTGGAATCAAACTGACGGGAACCGCTTGGCAACCCGTTCTTGCTGTTGCCAGTGCGCACATAAGCTAGCGGCGCTGGTATCTAGATCGCGACGCATCCTTCTGGCAGAAATCGGAGCTCGTGCTTCGTAGCATAGCGTGGCATTTTTTTGCTAGAGCGCGGTGGTGGAGACCACGATTTTGGCAAAACGGTGTCGACAGACGCTCTGGTTCTTTGGCGTTGGAGTCTTCGTCATTGGCAGTCGGTGGGGAGTGAGATGGAGTGAGATGGAGAGAGAAGCGAGAGAGAGAGTGCTGGAAGACCATACGCGAAGAGGAGAAACTCGTATACGCGCGACGCTCTTCATATAGGGATTTCGAGCTGAAGATAATTTGTCCAAGGAGCCAAAAGGACCTTTCGCCTTTTCAAGTCATCAGCTCACTCGATAGTTTCACTATCGGTTTTCCTCTACATTTTTTGCACCTGTTGTTCCCGCCCATTACAAACGAGTCGCCAAACCAAACGGCCACTTTCGAAAAACGCAAGCAAATCAAGATAAGCAGCAAGATGCTCACCCGCTCGCGCGCCAAGGCGGCAAACCAGCCGATCTTCGTGGACGACCAGTGGAACGACGCGTACATCCACACGAAGGACGAGCAGATCGACGCGATGCACGCGCAGCAGGCACGTGACAGCGGCGGCGGCTGGGGCGGCGACGGCGACGGCAGCGACTCAGACGACAGCGACGACGACTTAGACGGCGATGATGACCCGGACGCCGATGTCTGGCGCTCGGATGACGAGGCCAACGCTGATTCAGACGACTCAGAGATCGAGAGCGAGGACGCACAGCAGCAGCAGCAATCTGAAGAAGAAGATGCAGAGCCGAGTTCGCTCCGCGGCGTGAGCTCGTCGCGCGTGGCGGGCGGCGGACTCGCAGAGAACGTGTTCTGGACCGTCCTGACGCTGCTGGTTGTGCCCATGTTCATGTACTCGGCGGTACTGAAGAGGTAGGCGCAATCGCACAATTGGATTTTGTTTGCTGAGTTGTTGATGGCGCTGTGTATATGAACCAGTTGTCGATAATGATTCTATTCTGTCTACGTATGTGCATCAGAAATAACACGCCATGGCCGCTGCAGAGCGCGAGCGCAGCCGGTACGCTCGTCAAGGTGTTCGCGAATCTGCTGTCGCTCACGGAGCTTGCCGTCGTGTTCTACGGGGCCGCGTGTTCGGAGAAGATGCCGCCGAGCTCACTGCACGCACTGCTGTGGCGCAATCTCGAGATCAACAGCGTGGAGGACTGCAGTGCATCGTTCCTGAGCGGCTGGGAGGAGTGTCTCGCGTTCAACAGTCACGGCGTGGAGAACGTCTCGCCTCTGTGCGCACGGGCGCTGGCGCAGGGCAGTTTGCTGGTACTACTGAGCTTCCTCGCGTGCTGCTTCCACCGCCGCTGGCTCAAGACGCTGCTGCTGCTGGGCTTTGCGGGCTACTTCTCGCTCAACACGGCGATCGAGCTGCAAGCCGAACAACGCTCGGCTGTGAAGATTTTCTCGCTCGATCCGACGTTCGCGTTTGCCAACGAGTCCATCTTCGTACGTACTGCTCGATGCGGTCATGGCATTCTTTTAGCACAAGTGCAACATCAATGAGACTGACTTGTTTCCTGTCGTTCTAGGTCGCGATCGATGGACAAAACCTCGCGCAGGGTGGGATCATCGCGTGGGTGCCGTACTGGGGTGGACTGCATCAGCTCAAGGCGCACAAGTGTCCGAAGCTCTTCCCAGAGGCGCTCGACAACGGCGGCGTACTCGTCACGTTTGACAAGGTCAACGAGTACATCCCCTGCTACACCGCGCTTTCTGCCGCAGGCGACAAGAGCAAGATCAACGCTGACTCGTTCCGGTGTTTTGAGGCCATCCGGCTGCGCGTGAAGGACCAGAAGAGCGTGCCCGGGTGGTCGCTTCACAAGACGGAGCTGTGAGGTGTGGCGTCCCGTGCGTAGCATTTGGAATAGAAAGCGAGAGAAAAGGAGCTGGTGCCTGTGTGAGTGAGTATGCAAGAGAGAGAGAAAGAGAGATTTCTTCTTTCTGAGATCAGACGAGTAGGTCGCAGTTCTAACGTTAAGATTAAGTACTTTGAGATTACAATTTAACTCACTGTGTGTGTGTGTGTTGGCGTCATCGTCTTGTCTTCGCTTAAAAATCCACGCGCCGACTTGTGACATTGTTGAGGTACCGCGACTGCACGAACACGCGCTTGACCTTCACTTTGCTGCTCCGCATGGCTTCCTCATTGTTGCTGTTGGTGGCAGTGGTACTTGAGATCTCAGCCACCGCCGCGAGTGCTGCTGGGAGTCTCTCTGCGATGGCTCTGCTGCTCTTGACGCTGCTTCGCTCTGCCTCGGTTTCTTCCTGACTTGACTCCAATTTGCGCTTTGCTCGAAGCGGCTCGGCTCTGGTTCTCAACAGCTCCGCTCGCTCCTCGGACGGCCGCTTGGTGGGCTTTGTAGGCGTTCGGTTGCCTTCCATCTTGCCCTTGCGCACCACCATGCGCTCCATGACCTTCTTCACCTTGTCGTACTCTGCACGCAAGTCTTCATTCTCCTGCATGAGCTTCGCCTGACGCACCAAATCTCGTTCCATGGTCTCGATCCTCAGCTTCGCCTTCTCCAGACTCACGGCGGTGACTTTCGTCCTGTGCAGCTCCTGCTTCACGCGCGTCTTCAGATCCTGGTTCGCGATTTCATCGCCATCTTGAGAACTACCAAAAAGCAGAAGCACATCGTGGTGCAGCTGCTTCATTTCCTGTAGTTGGTCTTGTGCGCGACTCGCCTCGCTCTGAGTCTCCCTGATCTGCCGCTCAAGCGCCTGCTCACGCTCCTTCCACTCACTTTCTTTCGCCAACACGATGCGCTCCGCCTTCAGTCCGTAGATTTGCTCCGCGTTGTCGATCTGCTTCTGCTGCTCGGCCAGCTGCTGCCTCTGTCGATTGTTCTCCTTCTCCATCTGCAGTAACTTGTCGTCTCGCTTGCTCAGTTCATCCTGAATGCGCTCGATCTCTGTCTGCAAGAACGCGATCTCCCTCTTGTGTTCGTCCACGCTCTGCTTGGCCGAGGTGAGGTGCACCTGTGACGTTGCATAGTCCTCTTTGAGCTGCAGGAAGCGTGACGTCGTCGCTGCAATTGTGTCTTTTGCTTCGTCGACCTGTTTCTTGAGCGCGGCGCTCTCATCTCGCAGCGCATTCGTCTGCCCACGAAGCGTCGCGCACTGCTCCTTGGCTTCCTGGTAGAGGCCCTGCAGCTCGTCGTAGTCTTGCTTGGACGCTGTCTGCACACCGCTGCTCTTTGTCTTTAATGCGTGCATGTGCCCGTTCAGTTCGCTGATCTGTAGGTGAAGCTGCTCCATCTGCTCGCTCTGACGCTCCAGTTGCTGTGCTTTCAGCACGTTATCCCGCGTCAATGAAGTGAGCTCCTCTTCGTGACGCTTTGCGCTGGCTTTCGCTTCGCTCACCTCGTGCTCGTGGTCCTGTTTGTACGCTTCAAGGTCCTGCTCGAGCCGGAATTCGCGCGCCTTGGCGTCGAGCGCCTGTTGCTGCGCCTGCTTGAGGTCCTCGGCACTCGCCTTCCACGCGTGGTCGAGCTTGACCATGTTGAGCATCGCCTTGGTGTACTTGGCGTCCATTTCGCGCAGCGCGTCCTGGTGGTCCACAAGCGCACGCTGCGTCTCCAGCAGGCTGCGCTTGAGCGTGAAGTTTTCGTCCTCAAGTTCGATCGCGTTCGTCTCGCCACCCACGCGCATGTGCAGGCGCTCACGCAGGTGCGCCACCTCCATCTTGAGGTTCATTACCTCGCGCTCGCGCCGCTCCTCGTCCTCCTGCAGCGAGTGCAGACGCACGCCGTGGCTGCTCTTGGGGCTCTCGCTCCCGTGCTGCTGCTGCGGTCGCTGCATCTTTTTTTTCGTTTGGTTGTGTCAATCGTGCTTGCCAGTCTGGAATTTGTGAGCGCGCGAATGATTTTCATTCAAACTTTCAAAAAAAATGTGGAAAAAGTGACAGCCTGGATAGCTTTTGAGCCGCAAGTTATCCGATGATGCTACAAATAGCCAGCAGGTTTATCCAACTTTGCTGGCTGGATTAGTGATGTAACTTTTCCAGCTCAAAACGGGAAATGCTTAGCTCAAGTGGGGATACCCAAAATACAATGTGTAGGTGCACGTCGTGATTTTGGCTCAGTTGACTTTTTGAAATCCTGTTCATCGCGATTTGAAATGGAAAAATCGGCTTGCCATCTTTTACCGTCTTTTCGCCCTGATGTGCATGTTGCAGTTGCCTTCGCGCATTTCCGCATCCTACACGAAGCAACTCGACTCTTTCACACATGCGCGCTTGGGATGAGAGCGCAGCATGAAGCGACTGTGGGAGTGAACGAACTTTCACCAGGAAGCAAACGACAGAGCACGCGCTACGCGGAGGCGCTGCTGAAAGTGTCGTTGCAAGCTGGGAGCACGAATGCGACGGTGCAGTCGATGGTGGTGAAGTAGAAGCCGCGTTTACCGAATGCGGCGCTTCGGAGAAGACAGCGGTAGCCACGTGCGCACACAAACGAGATCCTGGTCTCCAATATCAGCAAGCGCAACGCCAAGGCAAGCGCGCAGAACCATTCGTCATGTGCGCTTTGAGAGCGGGTCATCCTGGCAGTGCATAACGCACACCCGCTGTTTTGTATGTACGACTGTGAGATTTATCCACAGGGTGGCTAGAGACGCGTGAGACTAATCTGAGCGACAGAACGCAACGTGGGAAGCCGATGGGTAGATGAAGAAAGACTGAGTGGCTTCCAATGGCGCGACAACGGCCGAGTGTTTGCTGTCGACTCGAAGAAAGAGAAAACGGCCACCCAAACGTGTTTTGCGCGGCATCATGCTCCTGTAAAGTCGGGATTTGCAACTGTGAAAAGCGCTGTGATCAGCTCCCAGTTGTCGGCATTGCGCGGATTTGGTCCAAGGTTGGAGGCGTTAAGAGACGGGTGACTCAGGAGTCGCGACCTTTGAGTCAACTCAGTGTATGTGAGTATTTCTTTTCATGTCTGCTTGCCAAAACCGTCGTTCTGGAAGTGAGCTCATTCGTCAAACCCATCCGTAAACGTATGTAGTGAAGGTTATGAGTCAAGACATTGCGGCTTCGCGGACGCTGAAGACTCATGGAGCTGGCAGGAAGACAGACAAGGCGCTCTTGATACAGAAGTTGACCTCTGCATCCAGCGCAGAGCTCATCCAAGTCGCGCAGTACTCGCGGCCGAAATGGCGAACGATCACGGTTGCAGCGTTCGTCCAAGACAGCTGGAAGGCAAGCTTCAGGTCAAACACAGGAATGAAAGAAGCTGGGGCGATTCTACGAGACATCGAGGTGTTGGAGACTTCCTCACTGTCGGACGTGCGCAAACTGATAGCAGTGTTTTGCCCTGATGTCCCCCAAGCGTTCGAGTTTGCCGAGCTGCATCGTCTTTCGCGGCCTACAGATGAAGAGAAGTACATGTGCATCGACGAAGTTTTGGAAGACAATCGAGTGACTGTTCTCTATCAAACGAAGAAAGCTGTCAGATCACGAACGCTTGCTGACTTATCAAAAGCAAACGCATCTCCGGCAGTGCAGTCAAGCAGCCAGCGTCCGAACCCAGCATCTCGTCCAGCATTCAGTCTTGTCCGTCAGTTTGGTGATTTTCACGCGACAGCCGACATATTTCTGAAGAAGATGGGAGGCTTAACGATACAACTGCACTCGTTCTCGAACGATGGCAATCGCATGGAAGGAACGAGCGCATCAGAGCGAGCACAAGTGATCGCCATCAATCTAGACGCAAGGGCATTGGCTGAACGAGTTTCGATGACCGCGAACACTGTTCAAGTGCTCATGTCTTCAAGTCGCGGACAAACGAACCTGCTACAAAAGATACTTGTTCACCTCGAGCTTACAGAGAGCAAAGATGACGCAGGTGAGCCGATACGGTGGAGATGGAGCTCTCTAGACTCGGCAGTGGATACCGACGACGTCCAGCTGAGTAGAGTCAAGCGTGCTCCAGCCAAAGTGGAAAGAGAGATCCCGGTCAAACAGCCCGCTGAAGAAAAGCAAGCCAAGAGCCTTCCCGAAAAGCAACTGAGCAAAAAGCAAAACCAAGCTTCAGTCAAAAGCTCTCAAGATGTGCTGGTTGCCGAGGAGAAGCCTCTTCCACGGCCAGCTCCGAGCAAGGCGCACTCTTTTGAAAACGTTGAGGCAAATCCTTTGTCGCGTCTAGATAAGAAAGTCGCGCACGCCGCATCCGCCGGTCGCTCTACAGAGCCGGCTAGAGCGGAATCGGCAAAAGCTCTGAGCAAAGAAGTCTTCGATCCCGAATCGTTAAAAACGTTGAGGTTATGCTTGGGATTCACCACCAAGTCGCTTGGGAAAGATCTTCCGCCAAATCTTATCGATCAGATTGTATTCACGGAGTTGATGCTCCGAAACTTCTGCTCAAGCACACTTGCGAGTTTTGTGAAGGAGGTCCGCCGCTCACTTCGCGAAGTGCTTCGCTCGTGCTTCTTATTGGAGACTCTGCCTGCGTGTACATCCATACTTTGGGCTGGGCTACGAGTCGCTCTTTGGGACGAGAAGATCACCAGCTTTGCGGACAAATTCCGAACAGAAGCGCTGACATCAGTGGAGGGATTACAAGAGCAATTTGTGAAAGCTCGATTCGAAGGATTTGAAGCCCCTCGACTTCCAGTCTTGCCAAGGAGCATCGCGACTCTGTTGTTATGCCTCGAACTTCTTGCGAATGGATCTGACAACGTCTACGCGCTCTCGGTAGAAGATACAGTTGAGAGCTTGGGATTGAACAACCTGTGCTTCGAAGAAAGGAAGATGCAGGTTTTTCGAGTTATAAGCGGTTTTGGAAGCGAGAGATCGTTGCTCTCCAAGCGCTGCACCAGAAAGTTGAGCGAACTGCTTGAAGACCTTGCAGACTCGATGCGCCTCCAACCCTTCACTGCTGAAGAAGAAGCGCTATATAATGCGAGCCTTCTAGCAAGGATAGCAGTGGCTTTGTCCAGCTTTGCCGAGTTTGATTTGTGCCGAAGCGTCCAGCTGAAGACTGACAACGGAGAGAGCCCTCGGCAAATCGAGAGCCTTTTACGAAGCGTGTTGCAGGGACCAGATTCTTCTCCAACTTCATCGAGCTTGGACGAGCGCGCTCGGCGGATGGGTGACGTCTATACAGATTTTTTCGGGAATCAAGAAGTGAAGATACAAGCGCCACAGGCTCGATCGATGATGAACAAGGCGCTGCAGCCTGGTGAGAATCCAAGGTGGCGTAAAGTTGACAACGACTGTCATGCTATTGCTGCATGCCCGAGACGCAACTGTCGATTCCGATGGTTCATTGAGCCCAACGGAATCCAGCAAGAGCGGTTCATCTTCCCTGGAGAAGACGACTTGATGTTTGAGTGGATTTATATGGACTCTGATACAACTTCCTGCGCCGAGTGTGTAGAAGCGAGTCTAGTCAAGCGTGCTCTAGTTGCGTGGAGTTCACAGCCTCGAGAACCTGATACCAGCAGCGCGTTTTCAAGTCCGGCAAAGATTGCTTTCGGGGTGAACTTCCGTCATGTTGACAAGATTGAGAGCACGACATTTCCTGCTATCAATCAGCTGCTTGCGAAGTTTGACTGCGTGGAAAGCATGGTATTTGGGTGCTGCGTTGGGGACGAAGACTCCCCGAATGTGGTCGTGATGCGAGCGTATTCGAGCACCAAGCAATCGAACACACACCCATTGTCGTTGGAAAACTTTCAAGACCAATTATTGCAGGATCAAAGTTTACTCCAGCAAACTCTTCGACAAGGTGGTTTGTCGTTTTTGCGAATGTGTGCACTTCGAGAAGTTGCGCGACAAGATCCCGTTCTGTCGATGCTGTATCCGATTCATTCGGGGGGCTCCTCGGCAGAGAAAGTCATCAAAGCTGCAATTGCGGTTTGCGCTAGCTCGCCCGAGCTCCTGCTTTCCCAACAGGTGTCTCATTTTGTGCTGTTTCTCGCTCTTCATCAACGCATCAGTGTGGATTTGACGACTCAATATCTCTTCGGTGTGCTGGCGCTGCTCAAGAATGCGGGCCAAGAGCCGCAAAGCGCGGAGCTAGTATCTGACTTTGCAAATCAAGTCTTTGTGTACGCATCTGATGGGGTTCTTCCAAGCCCAACGACGCGCAAGCCTGATGTGTATGACATCTTTTGGGGGATGTCGACGAGTGAGCTACTGGATCCGAGTTGTCGTGAAGCGTGCAAATCTATTGCTGTTCGGGCATTTTTCCTGCCGAGAGTGATGAACAAGGACCGAATACTGCGGTATTCGTTGCTGATCTCTCTCAATCGCGAGGTTGTCGATACAATCCTGCAGATTCTAAGAGGACAGGCGCGATACCCTACACAGCTGCGCTTAATGGTCGCAAAATGGGTATGCAACATCTCCGAGGGCGTCCAACGTGATCCCGAGTTACGGAAAGAGGTGACAAGTTCAGATCTTGTAAGCGGCTTGCTAGAAGTGATTTGGGATCTCGAAGAAGTAGACATCGGTGCTTCTGTGATCCATGCTCTCGCAACTTTCCAGATGTGTAACGAGTTCCGACTCCAAGTGACGATGACTCTGATTCGGCTATCAAGTCAATCTGCTGACCATCGCGACTCCATTCTCGAAGAAATTATCCCATCGCATCGAAGACTTGAAGACGCAGACCGAGTTCGCCCGCTTTTCAAGTTTATCGCACATCAACACACCCGCATCGAGCCTTGCCAGTGCTCCAACGATGTTCGACTCGACGGAGACGCGAGAAATGCCATCATTTCTAGTTACGCACGGAAGTTCGCGGGCTCGATGATCAGCCGAGCACTGAAATCTGGCGTGAGCCGTGCTACCTGTGGTGCTGGAGGCTTGCCGAGACAGCTACAATCGCTTGCGATCAAAGTGAGGAAAGCCGCGAAGATTCAGCGAGGTTTCCTTCGATGGTTGTACATGGCGAAGAAGGGTGCGGGAGTGCTCTCGAAAGTGGACAATTGGTGGATTTGCGACAAATGCAAGCAAACGCCTTCGTTCTTGGCAGGGATTGTCATCTGTCTTCGACAATCTCCCAGCTCCTTTGCGATACTCAATGCAGAGATGTTTAGACGTCAAAACTACGGCAGTGCTTCGGCAACAGATTCACCTGTGACGTATGTCTCGTTCATCGAAGGTGCGGTCAGCTTCATTCGCCAAATGTCGCGCGAGGAGACTGCTTGTGCAGTTCTTTCCCAGGTGTTCAAGATCGAGTACGCGTTGCTCAAATTAACTTTCCACGACTCCCAGGTTCTTCGAAGATGTGCTATTCGAGCTCTAGCTGAACTTTGTTGGCGATCCAAGTCGTCCATGAAGTTTGTGTGCTCTCGGCTGAACAAAAGCATCTGGGATAACCGGGACTTCTCGTTCATTCGGCAGAAGCAAGACAAAAAGTTCTGTCCGTGGATTGAATTTATCATTCGGCTTGTTCTTGAGCGGTTCAAGCTTTCATTTGCCGATGGGGCTTTGGGCACTGAAGGAAGCGTGGAGAACGTCCAGTCTCTCTCCTCTGGCGTGAAGACTGGGCCAGTGTTAAACGACATCGACGCCGTGTCATCGCTTCTCCTCGTTCTGAGCTATGAGCCTGAGACTTCTACGATCATCATGAAAATTATCCCCACAGTTGCGAAGAACTTATCGAAGGTGAGGAGAAGAAACTGAACGTCCGAACTCATGGCTTATTGTACTGATCGCCTTCTGCGTGCATTTCTTATGCTTGCAGTGGATTTCTGGCGAACACAAGTATCTTCACCTTCGTTTCCTAGCGGCGATGCAGAATGCGCTCTTGATGTCGGTCTCGATGGTTGGCATGGAGACTTTTGCTGACGCGGTTGTATCTGATCTGCGCTTCTTTCTTCAGGAACCAGCGGGAGTTCCGTTTCCGATGATCGCGAAAGCGCTAGTACTCGGGATCATTTGGAGTATGTGCCTATCGCAGAATGTCCGCAAAGTGCTAACTCATCGGTATTCCGATCTGGTCGTTCAGACTTTGATGAGTGCAATACCTGCTCCGATCGATGCGAAGACCCAGAAGAATGGACTGTCACCAGATGTGCAGATTGCCGTGTCGAGTGCAGTTGGCGTTTTGGCCACGATGAGCACAGAGGGTCATTTTAGCCCGATGGAGCCCTCGGTTCTCAACGCATTGGAAGACGTCTACACACACCTGCAGCCTCCTGCAGCAGAAGAGAAACCAATGGTATCGGAGTCGGCACCAATACATCGAGATATGCGCACACCTTGCCCGATTTTCAATGACTCGATTGCTCGAAATGTTCGCTTTGGGGTCTGTCCGCTGTTTGCATCGTTTCGAGCGTTTTGGTGCCGCGAAGAGTTTACAAATCACCTGCGAGAACAGGTATGCGTCTGATTGTCTATCTGCTTGCTCGCTCCCATGTGCAATTGCTTGACGCAATGCAATGCTGTGGTTGCAGATCTCAAGACTCTTCGGGACGATAGCGTTCCATCCTGGCAACTCAGAAATGCGCCGCACTGCAGCGCAATACTACTTCCAAAACTTCTCGCACCAGACCGGCGAGCAAAGAAGTGGAATCGACTTCGCGCTCAAAACTGTGCCACTAATCTATCGATCGTGCAACGAATCAAAGTTGCTCGATGGTTGTTGTTCCGATATACCAGCAAAGACGCTCACACAGCTGCTTCTTCAGATGCAAGGGGATCGACATGACGAAGTAAGCGTGGGAAACGCCAAAATGGCCAAGAGAATAGTGGTCGCACTCCGGAACTTGTATCTATCCTTTGGGAATGCGAGGTCAGCGGTGCAGGAGCTGCAGAAACACTTGCTGATGCTGCTGCATTCGCAGTTTGCAAATGACAAGCTACGGATTGCGGTAAGATCTTGTTCAAGTTGGTGGAGCTACCTCACTATCGACTGTCACTCTGATGACAAACGAATTGTGTTGATGTAGATCTTAGGTTTACTAGCAATGACGGTAAAACCCAAGACCGCAGCAAATCGTGCAGAACCAGGAGACGGACCGGATCCAGCGCTGGGCGGTGAAACTGGTAACATTCCCGTGGACTCGTTTGATTCGTCCAGTCGAGTATCCAGCGCCAATCTGTTCGCGACTGTTCTCAAAGTGTTCCCGTTAATCATCCGCATCTTGAGTGCCTACAAGCGTGGGAATCCAGACTCCGTGTTGTGTTCAGCAAAGAAATGGTCACCCCTCTTGCTGGACTCGAATGGATCCTCTCCGTTCGATACTGGCGACAGGAATCCGTACGAAGTTATCAAGAGCATTCGATGGCCGGTGGAGCTCTTGTTCATGCTGCACGATAGCGCTGCCGCACAAGACCTTGCTCTTCAAGGGAGCGACTTGGAAGTGCTCATTCAGGTTCTCTCAGATTTGGATTGCAGAATTATTCAAGAATGGCCACATGCAGTCTACGGAAGACAAGAGTTGGTTCTTCAAGTCTCCAAGATACTGCGATCATTCGCGAAGCGTCATCCGTTGACGAAAGCGATGGCACTTCGGTGTCTAAATATTCTGTCAGGAGCTGACGTCATGATGTCGTACACGAACGAGCTTGCATTCGCTGTGTGCGGGTCGCTGAGCAATGAAGAGTGTCTTGGCGCATTTGTACTGCCGGAGAGTCGATCAGTCATTCAAGGGCTCGGGGTTATTTCGAAGTACGGCTGCCAAACGGATCTGTACAACAATGTGAGTGCAGTAGCTTTGTAGATTTGTACTTCAGCCTTTTCCCTCATGTCTAATCTGGCTTTCGTTGTTCCTCAGATGTTGGATTTCTTGTGCACGATGGCTCGGCACATGGATGAAGCTGTATTCGTGACGCAAGTGGAAGTCTTTGAGGCAGCCGCCGGGCAAGGAATTGGGGTCATCGGCGACCGTGTGCTCAGCTTGTTTTCGATTTCGAACCGAGGACTGAGCGATTGGGCTCTTGCTATGAAAGCGTTCGAGTTTCTTTACATCCTCGCGCGAGGCGCTCTCATGCGGTCGCGTATCCTGGCAGGGATCAGAAGAAAGTTCTCAACAACTTCCCACCAACCAGGGGATGAAGCGCACATAAAAGACTCTTTCTCTGCAAAACGGAGCGTGAGTTCAACGGAAATGTCAAATCTACTGATGATCGCATTCCAAATGCTTTCATTTCGTTTTTGGATGGACACTTCAATGCAAGACGTCGTAATGCAAGCATGCCTAGCTGGGAGTAAAGTTGCCGTGAGATTACTGCGAGAGATCTGCAGTGGAGCGGACCACAATGCAACTGCAGGAATCCTTCGTGCGGTGTCTGTGGCATTAATGCAAGACCATCTCCACCATCCGAGAATTGTCTCCTCTTCAACCTCCAAAGAGCCACTAGGTGCGCTATGCCATGTGCTGACAGCCAGTTACTTTCACGCTCAAAATTCGAGGTGGAGGGCTTACGCGTACGTACCGTGACCTGGCATGTTGATTTCACTGCTGAATTTGACTGCGGGACTGGCTAACATACTCATCGACCAATTCTTGCCCTAATTTCCGCAGAACTGCAAGCACTATTCGAGAGATGCAAAGCGTATTCGTGAACGGACTTGCCCATCTTGCAGCGTGCCACGATGCGTGCCACTCGAAGCAATTGACGAAGTTCGTGATGGAGAATGCTGAGAATCCAGTGTTCCTCGAATCGAACCCTGCAACTCTCCTTTCCATCCTGCGGGTGTATCGACTTTGTTGCTGCAATTCACACATTTATCGGATACTCCGACTCGGATCCACTCCACTGTGGGATCTGAGTGGCGAAAAAGAAGCAGACGAAGACGATTCCTACTTTCGACGGCTCGGTCGCACATTCGCAGCGCACAAATTAGCGCCTGCGATCCAGTGGGAGATTGTTCTTTTGCTTTGGCATCAATTCTACGTGTTCCCGTCCTTGACTCCGGCAAACCGAAAGACTTCGACTGCAAGCTCCAAACAGAGCCAGGCTCGAGTCGCTATTTCCAGCAGCCGCAATGGTGGCCACTCGCGAAAGCAATGCAAAGCTGTGAAGGATGACATCATCTCATCAATTGATACGGACACACTGAACAGCAAGATCGTTGGTGAATGCCTTCATGACCAGTTTCAGCTGCCATACGGAACGTCGAGAATTGTGTCCCACGGTGCACGAGACTTTGAATCCGGACTCGTGTCTGAGCTTCATAGAGAAGGAAAACCAGCGTCTTCTGCTATCGAGGGCGAGCATCTTATCAATGCTCTGATCGAGCTGATGCTTAAGAGGATCGAGTCTTCAACGGAAGAGGAGTTCGAGCCCTGCCGGTCGGTTTGGGTTCAAGAACTGGAGCAAGTGTTCGGCATGGTAGATCAGCTAGCTAAAGCATTGAGCTCCCAGAACGCAAAGCAAGATACGCAAGAGGGCAGTATTCACAATACCGCCATCAAGCGTATCCTCTATGTAGTCCGGGATTTCCGCTTTGATGGCGTGACTGAGTTGACGATATGCTTCAAAATCCTCCAGCAGTACTGCTATGAAAGAAGTCACGTGAAGAAGTTGGTTGGGGATTTTGAAGTTGCAGAGGTGTTGGCGTCGCGCCTCGGTCAAAGTGGCGTGAGAAGATTTGGCTTGGCGTCGTGTCAGTGCACTCTTGACTTTGTTCTGTTCCTAGCTGACCGAATCGAGAACGAGCAAGACAGACTGCAGTTCTGCTGTAACCCAGTGTTTGTGTGCAAGATTTTCGAGCTGCTCGACTTGGACTGGATACTTGCTGGTGCAGCTGGGGTAGCAAAGAGCTCGGTCGCAGTGCTGCGCTTCTTCTCTCGACCTTCAAGCTCCGAGCAAGAGTGTGACAACGAGCCCAGATGTACCGCCACTCGCTGTGTAATGAAGGCGCTTGAAGATGAAAGCTCCATTGCCATCAATGCAAGCCGCGCCACACAACCTGCAGTCTCACTTGGTGCTACAAACGTACCGAAATCGTACTTGCACATACTCACCCAATTGCTGGTCAACTCGGACGGCTTGAGAGAACTTGGGAGTCCAATTATGGAGATGCTGTGCTGGTTTATGATTGCCGAACCCGCCATCATGCTCCAAAAGCTCTTGGATCACAACGTACTTCCGATATTGTGCAATTTGGTGCACACTGCCGACACGGCGATCCAGACGCGAGCTGTCGAAATACTGAACAATGCAGTCCAATCAGCAAGGGAAAGAAACGACCAGCGCATCATTTCAGCTCTTGGGAATATTTTCACAGGTAGTCAGCGTCCATTCTACGATGGACACTTGGCATCGATTCTGTCAGTGAAGCAGTTCGAAGAGAAGCGCGTAGCTTTGGAAACTAAGAGAGCTCGAGCAGATAGCGTGAAGATTCTGGATTTGCTTCGTCGCCTGACTCTCTTTTCGCGAATATCTGCGGAAGACCTGATTCTTCTGAGCCAAATCATATCCCTGCTACGGTTCCAACACGGCGAGCAGATAGTTTCCGAGAGGGAGATTGAGCACGGCGTCTTCATAGTCGTCAGCGGAGACGTCGTTTGGACGCTGGTGGCCTGCCATCCTCCCAGCAGTAAGCGTAAACCCAAACATCTCGAGTGCTCACTGGGCAAAGGATGTGCATTTGGCTACTTTTCATCTTCTCTGCTGGGAGTGAAGGGCAACTTGGCATGGGAGACTGCCAGTGCCGCGAATGAAGTAGTGTGCCTGTCGATTCCTGAGCGACTGTGGACAGCACCTGAATCTGAAGCAGAACGACGGGTAGCTGAGAATGTGCAGCATACGGCGAAGAATGCGAGCGGCGTCGTTTTCCATTTGGGAAAACAAGCATTTTGTATTCCAGAGCTACGAGCGTTTGCAAGCAAGTCGTACATGCGAACATTGAAAGGACTAGCTCTTGGTGAGTCCAGCGGTGATGTGAAGCTGCTTGAGGGATCAATCTATCTTCTGGCTGTTCTTTGTCGGCAGTACCGCCGTCGAATTGAGGCCAATACTTTGTGTGCAGACCAGCTGTGGGTGCTTCAAGAATTCTTCGTGCTTCTCTCAAAGGATACCACACCAACAGACCTCAGACGCGAGATCATCCATCTTGCATTGGAGCTAACCCGAGGTCCAAGTGAGGGACTGGCGCAAAGTGTTTTGACCAACTGGCGACAAGGAAGCGGCTGCTGTGGTCTAGTGGTGCTCGCAAAAGGGTTTTTGAAATGCGCTGCGGATATGGAAAGTCTACAGTGGTGGCTGCAATGCGCAGTAAATCTCATGCGGCCCAGCGAAGAAGCGCTTGGTA
Source organism: Globisporangium cylindrosporum (assembly GCA_038050675.1). NCBI lineage: Eukaryota > Oomycota > Peronosporomycetes > Pythiales > Pythiaceae > Globisporangium > Globisporangium cylindrosporum. The sequence goes on along the minus strand of JALBZD010000192.1, from coordinate 25,553 downwards.
AGACCGTCGTGCGCACTTTGTCTGAAGGCGCTTTGCTGCACGCATTCACGGCTTTCCTGGCTTTGACAAACGGCTTGTCCTCGTCCAGTCTGCTCGTCTGGGACTATCTTCACTTTCTGGCTTGTATCACAGAAAGCCCAATCGGACGTAGCAGAATTGTGAGCTGCGTGCCACTTTCGGATCGAGTTGAGGTCTGCCGTCAGATCTTAGCTCTAGTGAAAGTTTTCGCTGCCAATAGCTCCCACGAGAACGAGTTTGCTGCCACGAGAGACTGTTCGTTGCTTCGCTTCATTACAAATCTATCGCGACACGACTCGCTTAAAGAATCGATTTGGTCACTTCCCGAGTGGGAACTTGACATTACCTCAAACCTTGATCAACTGCACCAGTTGACTCGCGAAAAGCAAGGCTCACTCATCAAGCTAGCGTTGTTGGAGTTTCTCTGTAACATTCTGGAGTCCACGGCGGCATCAGATTCAGCTAAAACCCGTATCATCGCATGGATGAGCGAGAGTCTTAAGCTCGATGAGTACGTCATATCGCTCTTGGGGTCGTGCAGTTATTTGGAGAAAGTTCAAGCCGCCGTGCTGTCCTGGCGCGTGTTGCACATCTTCCGCGTCCTCTCAAGAAGCAAAGACGCCATTCCAGCACCGAACGAAGAGGTAGAGTTGGTGTTGAAGCGATGTGTGGGTCACTGGACCCCTGAGCTGCAACAGCACTTCATCTACGCATGCACCGATGGGTTCGTGATGGACTTAAAACTACGACTGGAGCTCCTCCGTGGCTTGAAGATTGCTTTCGAGTGCAGCTTTGAATTGATGTCAGACGATGGCGACCGAGATGATTCTTTTCTTGAACTGATGGGACTGCTGAGAAGAGAGCAAAGGAAATGCTCGAGAAACGAAAACAATGGCGACAACGATGTCTACTCGTGCTATGTAACTGGTGTCCTGGGCTCCATTGCTAAGGGCTTTACTGGAAGCAACGTCGAGATCGCAAACGTCGAAATACCACGAACCTTGGCGCAGCTCGACAATTTGATGCTGTTTTCCACGCAGCACGGGTTGATAGTTGCGATGAAGAGCTCGAAGCAATGCCGTAGCGATCTACACTCCGAGTTGGTTCTCCAGCGCTCAACTCTCGCCGCCCTGCGTCATTTACTCGCACGTGGTGTCGAAACAACTGGTGAAGATAACTCTCGTCGTTTGGTGCAAGACGCTCTCGTCGGCCAGCTCCTAAATATGCTGGCCAGGCTCAACGGATCATTTCCGGCTAGCATTGTGCGGATCGCTGGTGCTTGTTTGACAGAAGTACTCCGTGACGGTGAATTTGTATCCAAGCTCACAACTTCAAGCAGGGTCGCGCTGATGACGAAGTTGTGTAGTACCTTGCGGTTCCGCGTTGCGCTCCGAGCGAAAGTTCTCTCGTTTTGGTATCTCTGCCGTGTCGTGCGAAAAGAAAATGAAGCACATGACCTCCGTTCGATAAATCCAGCGGAGTGGATTGCTTTACTTGGAACCGCGTTGGCGATCGATCTCGATGCAAGTGGCCGATCACTGTGCTACCAAGGAAAAATCGTCAATTGGATCGTCGAGCAATTTGGCAGTCCTGCGTTTGAAATGGTTAGCGGCGAGGACGTGGAGGCAATGGTGAGGAAATTCCTCGGATTGGTTGAGGTGAGCGAATTTGAGGACGGCAAAGCTTTTGGAAAGAGTCACGCGACAACTGGATTGAAAGTGATCTTCGCCACTATCCGCACGTACCACCAGCTTCTGAACGCCGACCTGATCATGGCGTACACGCGTTCCACAGTTCGGATCATCCTACACATCGTGCAGTCCCCAAGTGGGAAACTGAGTGACCAGCACGGCTCTCTTCTCCAGTTGTGCCTCGAGTCGATTCGAGATTTGCGCATGGATCCCAGATATTGCAAAGATGTTGAAAGCACGATGGCATGTCACACAGACGTTCTACTCGGGTTTGATGAAGTGTTTAAAAATCTTCAGGCTCGCGGTACCGCGTTTTGTATCGCAGTCTGCGACTTCACTGCGCTTGTGCTGAGCTCGGCTGACGGAGTGAGCAAACACTCTCTCCAGATTGAGTTGGCGAAGCAAGAGGACCAAGGTGGTGATACTAGCTGGATTGTAGCGCTGCAGCATGGAATGCTCGCCGAAAAAGCGCGAGTAGCGAAATGTATCCGACTCTTGTGTGAAGGGAACCCTGCTGTGTTGCAAGCGTACATCGCACCGCAAAGTCAGCTAGTCTTGGTCATTCGCGAGTCTTTGGGTTCGTGCGTCGCGCCAGCTCTCGCGCCCACGATGGCACCTTCTCACGACATTTCGAAACTACGCGACGTTTGCGAAGTAATCACTCACTCTTGTGCGATCCTACAAGAGCTGCTCGCATTTGAAGCGAGTACCCTGAAAGCCAACGTGATCGATACACGACGCTACCTTTCTGTCGTCGTGCCGATTCTGCACCTTATGACTCAAAAGCTCGAAGAAAACGAGATACTGATTCCAGACTGGAATAAAGTTGCTCGACCAGGTTGGGTGGCAGCTATCTCAGCCATGCTCCACTTGGTTCACGCGATATTGAAGCACCGTATCAACGCCTGCTGTGCGCATACGAGACACGGTTCATTGATGACCACGCTCTTTCTGAGTGTCCGTCAGCTCGAGCTCGGTGAACAAGCTGTTTACATTGCGCTAAGGTCGCTGCAACGAGTTCTTTCCAACGCGAAAGCGTCAAGCTGTCAAGGAGGAAACAGCGGGCTGCATCAATTGCTGCAGGTGAAGGAGCTCTTTGATGAACACGCAGCGTTGCTCTTAAAGTATGCGGATTTTGGCTCTACTCATTTTCAGCTCAAACCGAAGCTCCGAGTCGCTGCCCTCCAAGCATTTCATGCGCTTTCAGGTGGTGTGCAGCGTTTCCAAGACCAGGCTCCAGTATCAAATGAGACGGATCAACTACAGATTGTTCTGTGCAATTTACTGAGAAATTTCACCCCAAGTGTTGCTGCAGATACCGTGGCAGATCTGATCGAGCTGAGCCTAGAGACAACTCCGACCGACCCCTCGAAGACCGCCGAGCTGTTCTCCTCGTCATGGACGTTAATTGCAGATACCCCGAGCCATTCAGCGTTGACTTCAAGACGCCAGCAAAAGCGTCAAGCATATGTACAACTATGCGCGTTTACAGCTCTCGTGCATCTGACAGCAAAAGCCAAGAGCAGACGAGAGCTACTGCAAAACGATTGCCGCGGTTTCTGGTCGCGCTATGCCGCGCTTTACGACTTTGCTCGTGCCAACAGAGAGTTTGCGATGCTTGAAAAGCTGGTTGCGCTCGTGGTGATTCTCTTCTCACTCGAGCCTGCATCCGACCAGGAGTACGCAATGCTGAGCGCTCATCCTGTCGACCTCATGGAAAGACTGCTAGTCGACGTGAACTCGTGCCGAGTCAAGTGTTTTGTTCCAGCGATTATGACTTTTTGTGGTCGCAAGACACAAGATGGACAGCACATCCTGTCCAGTCATCAACGCGAATGTCTAGAGATACTGCCAAGGAGTGTAAGGCAAATGGCAGAGGAGCACGAACGGCACTTTCTACAAGCAGTGCTTTGCCACCTCTCACTGGTGACAGAGATCCTCGCTGCTGCCGTTCATGACAATTGGCAAAGCGCTGTCCATGATTGTATTGATCCCGAGCAGCGATCGATCATCGGTGATGTGATCAGCCAGCTTCTGAAGATCAAGTCTCGCATTGACCCACCTACGAAGGTACTACCGTCAGAATTTATCTCCAAACTTGACTCACTGACTAATTGTTCCCCTTTGTCGACTTGTTTGTGTGACGCTCAGGCGATTCGGTGCTTGTACTACGTGACGAAGTTCGGTTGGCATAAACTTCCCGAAAATGAAATATCTCTAGCCAGCGATTTTGACGCTGCAATTGCAAGGGAAGGAGCGCAGCAATCTCTCGCGGAGCCGCGTTTGCTCTACTTGGCATTTTCCGAATGTGCAAGTGTCGCAAGAGCGTCACTGAAAGCAATGTCGGCATCAGGTTTAAGGAGCAGTACGGTGTTTCCAAGCATCGGAGAGCCCCGCAATTCGATTTCTCTGGAAACCACGCTGCAAACGATTTCGCGAGCCAAGCGTTTCAGCGCTGACGTAGACCCTGATGGGCCATTCCCTATTCAATGCTTTGAAGTGGTGCTGCACTGCATGGTGGAGCTGATCCCGCTACCATCGTTTGCGTGCGAGTTCAAGCACCGCACCGATATCCTTTCAAAGCTCTGTGCAATACTCGAGCTGGATACTTCTCCGAGCTCCGTGACGCGCGCGAGTCTCATGCTCCTGTTGACAATGCTACGGGGTATGAACGTCTACAAGGAGATGTTTGCGAGCGCCATTGACTTGACCGTGCTCTTCCGGCTGCTACATGCGACAACGAGCTCAGACATTGTCGGATGGGTATACCAGTGCGTCTGGAGCTTACTTCGTAACCGAGAGATCCGTGCTAGATTTGTGGTGCGCCTCGTCAGCCAGTCGTCAAGCGACTTGAGTCAAGTCGATCCCTTTCTCCATGAGAACAACCACGTGCCTCACTTTCTAGAGATCGACGTCGTCCGCAAGATCAAAGACGCGATCTACTCATCTGATTTGGACGACCGCGGACAGGAGGCAGCGTATGGAATCTTGGCGCTTCTTGCCAAGTCTGCTACGCTTCATGACGCGCTGCTGCAAATGGACGAGCTACTGTTGTCTGCCGTTTTCTCTGATGATAGATGGTCACTTCTCTCTGTGGTGGTGCCGTCTTCGAGTGAGTCTGTCCTGGCACAGCAGTCGAAGTTTGTGCTTCACATTTGTCAGGCTCCATCCACGGTACCAAGCGTCCTCGCCGAGCTCAACGTTCTCCGAGTACTACAAGCTTCCATCCTCACAAGCAATCCGGTAGTGTGTGCGTCTGCATGCCAAGCACTAGAAATTCTGACGCGCCATCCTGTCAATGCAGCTCGAACTCAGCTTCGGAACGTGCGCGGCAATGCTGACATTCAGGACGACCACTGTCTCCGCCACTTATACGCCATCTGCGAAGATAATGACTTCGACATTCTTCGAGGTGTCCACAAGATTCTTGCGTCAGCAATTGACGCCGAAACACAAGGAATTGGGACAGCAGACGCTCGAAAAGCTGTCTGCGCTTGCATTAGATTCTTCGACAACATTTCGACGTCACGGAATGCATCAATCCAACTACGCTCGGTGCTGGTCGAGACTACGACGGGTGCATTTGTTCGACTGCTGCTCCTATTTGTGGTCACAACGATAGGTGAAGACGCGTTTAGTGCCTCGAAGCGCCATCACCAGGAGCGAGATATGCTCGCACGGGTCAGGGCCATCCATGTGCTTCAGTTTGTGACAAAATCGCCTCAGGTGACAGCGCTGTTCGGCATCCACGCACCGAGCCACATGGAGCTGCTTGATCTCCTGTTTCTGCTTCTGCACCATTTGATGATCGCAACGGTGGAACGTTGGAGCAGGTCCCACGCGCAGGCGATTGTGCTCGAAACCATGCTGCTGATTCAGAATATCACCCACGATGTGCAAGCCTCGACAGCAATTGTAGCGAGAGTGGACGGTCTGGGCACTCTCTTCCGCTACTTGAGCCCCAATTCTTCGGTGGCAGTGTCGAAGGTGTTTTGGGACATCATGTGCAATTTCGGTTTCCATGGGCTGCGCTTAGTCAAGCTAGGCGAGTGCATTTCGTTGGCTCTCCGGGAGAATATTGTGTACCCAGAGCTGATATCGAGTGGCAATCGTGTCGAGGTGCAGTCTTTGGTCAGTGTGATGATGAAAACGCTGCGCAAGATCACTGAGAAAAGTACCGACAGCCACGAAAGCTTCCTGAAACTACTCCCGGCGCTCAGCCGGTTGCTGGTCAGCGAAGACTCGCTCGCTGTGCTGACGCCATCGAGTCTGGAAAACATCGCGCTGATGCTGTCTCATGTCACGAGTGCGTGCAAAAGCAAGCTCGACGAATTCACGGAAATGCTCGACTTGATAGAGCGCCTCATCAGCACATGCGAGGTCCAACATGAATCCCAGCAGTGGCAGTCAGAGAGGCACACTGTGGGAGTGAAGGATACGTTGGAAATCACCAGTGGCATCAAGCCTGCGATCGAGCGTCTTGTCGGCGCACTGTGCGAGCTTCTCGCCTTTTTCCACGAAGAGGAGGCGAAAAGCGTCCTCCCAGGTTACAGACAACTGCGCGTGGAGGAGCTGGACAGACCCAATTTCACTGTTGGCTCGCTCACAAAGCAGAAAAGTCTGTTCTCAAAGTTCAAACTGCATCGATCAGTCCAGCCAATTTCGAGTCGTAAGCGCTATTCTCTGATCTGCAAGAAGATGGGGGTGTTCTGCTTGGGTTACTCGCCGTTGACGCTTGATCTGCATGAGCAGATTTTGCGCATTTTTGAGAGCGCGTGCACATTCCGAGTAGATCTGACTTCTTCTCACAGAAGCTTTCGAGCGGACATCAGCAGCGCCGGCCACTGTACCGCTCACGTGATCCACTTTCATTACCAGATCTCGACCACAGTCACCGGACGGTACATGCTGCTGCATCCGATCGTGATCAGCTTTTGGCGCAAGTTGCTGCCTCAGATGAACAGATTCCAGCTGCATTTGCTCTGTAAAACTCTGCTGAACTGCGCACTCTCCAAGATCCACACGCTCGTGTTTCTCACGTGCGGCGGAGCCAAGGTGCTGGTTCAAGCAGTAGTCGAAGGGATTCAAAAGACCGAGACGACGAAGTCAGCAGTCAGCGCACGAGCGCCTGACACATACACTGCCGACGCGTTCTTCCTGATATTCATTCAGTGTGCCGCAGTGCTCAGTGAGCGCTCAACCTTCTTGCAGTCAACGTACTATATGGTGCATGCTGGCGAGAAAGACGGAATCACGATTGGAGGTCTCGTGCTCGCGGCGATTGTCTACTCGAAAGGATGCTCCGCGTACTTGCTGCTGGCGTCGAAGCTCCTCACGCGCTTGCTCAGTTTGTTCTCGCTCAATGAAGCCGAAGGTTTGTTTGCGAATTGTGGTGTTCAGATTGCACGCACTCTCAAATGGCAGGTCTCATCTTCGGAAATCGCACATGCACTCCTGACGACGATACACCACACGGAGTCCGAGGGGATCATGAAGACTCGGGTCGTGGTCAAAGTGATCCACAGCACGCTACTGCGAACAGCAGTGCTCGGGCTGATCGACAAAGGCATTCCGGAGGTGCTGCACGACTTTGGGCTGATTCGAATGGTGGCGAGTATGGAGAAACTGCGGCTTCACTGCAAGAATTTCGACTTGTCAGCTCGCGCTGGTGGCAAAGAATTGTCGCGCTCTGTTTCTGTCGCGTCGCCGGTTACTCGAGGCCGTCGGCCTTCGCTGACCTCTTCGGTGATGGCACCAATTGAAAGATGGACTGGTGGAGGGCATATGGGAGCCGGGATACCCCGTCACGACTCGGAACCGCAGACACTTCTGGGAAGTGGCAACATGGACAGTTGTGTGGACGCTCTGAAAGAGCTCACGGCAGAGATAGCACAGTACACTATGACAAACTTCAAGGCGGTGTTTGAAAGTTTCGAGAGCGTGAACGATGATCTAGAGCTGGTCGAAGCGATGAAGAGCTCTTCCGACGCCATCACGTTCGCGCAGACGACGTTCTACTCGATGGCTTTGCTGCAGGAAGCGCTGATCGCAGCTTTGCTTAGCGAAGTGCCCACAGGAGAGCAACACAATATTAAAGGAGTCACTGAAAAGAATGTGAACGCTGATGCTGCTACTGGGGGCGCTGCGCTGACGGAGGACGTGGTGGCAATCGCGCATACGGTAGAGCTCTTTCTTGAGAAAGTAGAACAATTGGTGGAATGGATCGTCATCTCGCTTCAACACAGTGACATCGATCTTCTCTTCTATGCTACACAACTGGAGACGCTTTTCGACCTCACGAGATGTCTGTTCGCTATCCCGATCGACATGGATCAGGAAGACATATCAGCGAAGGGTAAAGACGAAGAAGTAAACGAAGCTCTTGCGGACAGTACTGATTCAAGTCACAAGAAGCACGGATCAACGCCAAAATCCGGACGAATCAAGCAAAGAGCTGCTAGAAGGAATATCGTTCCACTGGCTCGAAAGTCCACGAACCGTTCGCTTTACATTTGTTTCTCGAACTTGGAGGTCTGCTCGTGGCTGTGGTCGGTGCTGGGATTTCTCCCGTACTTGAAGGTGGTGTATCACAACGAGGTTCGCCTAGTCCGCTTCACAAAGAACCGCCAACGGCTCAACTCGTTCACTACCAGCTCCCACTCGTCGTCAGCGCGGTTAGAACCCAACAGCAGCGGAGGGTTCAGGTGCCGTTTCGATACCGTTGATACGGAGCCGATTACGATGGAGACCATGGAGTACGATCTTCCGCACGCAGTCGACGTCGAGGTGTGGATCTACCTTCCATTTTGGTACTCTGATGTACTCATCGGGCGACGCAAAGTGCCAGTATTAGCCAAGTACATCGACGATAAGCCCTTGACTTGGGAATTTTCGTCTGTGAGCGCTCGCGGAGTGCGTGCTCACACCCCCGACGTCCTCGGTACGTTGGAGATGGAGCTGCGCTCGTCACTCCCCGCATGCGTCAGTGACGTCGACCACGCGTTTCCTGCATACTCAACGCTGGGCTCGCGGAAGCTGCGCCATTCACTGCGCAAAGTCGGCGCGGTGCTCTTGGACCTCGTGAAAGGTGCCTTTAGCTCAGTGGCGAAGTTCATTCAGCAGGAGAACAAGAAGCGGAATCGACGAAAGAGCTCGCATCAGCTGAAAAATCCAGATGCAGCTGAGCGTACGATGGAGCTGAGCACTGCAGAGTCAGTCGAGGTGATCATGACCCAGATACTAGACGTTCTTCGCCAGTCGATTCACCCCGACAAGCTTGTCGGGTCGTACGAGAAGCACAATGTCGCAGTCGAGTGCGAATTGCTGATGGAGCAACTGGAGAAGTTGGCAGGCGGGTTTACGAAAGTGCTGGTTCGTGGATTCCAGACACAGAACAAGTCGATCTGGAGAAAGCTCGCGGGGTCGTTTGGCGTCGTGCGCTCGTGTTACCTCCAGTCAGGGCTCAGCTTCTTTTCGTCACATTTCCAGCACGGTGGGAGTCAGGCTCAAGCGTCGCCGCCACTAACCACAACACCGACGACCCCAGTTGGAAAAGCGGCTTTACGACGCAGGAGCTCGCTCTTGACAGGTTCATTCCGGTCTTTCGCACAAGGTGTCCAGGCTCACAAGAAACACGTTTTCCGGGAGGTGTCTTCGCAAATACGATTCTTGGATGCGCATTTCAAAGAGGATGAAAAGCTGGATTTCGACCGCAAGAACTTGAATCAAGCCTGGGGCGTCGAGTCGGCAACAGGACTCTTACCGCTCTCCAAGACGATTCACCAGCTCACAAGCAGCGACGTGGTTTCGCGAATGAAGAAAGCGACGAGGTTTTCGCAATCTGACGGCGACGAGCGTCTCGCGGCGAGAGCGTCGGCGCACCTGCACAATAGCTCGCTCTCGAGTGTGCAGTGGCGGATGTTGCTGCCGCACGTCTCGCTTTGGAATTTGAGCCAGGAGCGCGTCTCCGAGTGGCATTCTTACAGCCACATGATCGCACCGACGTCGCTGAGCCACTTTCTCGTACAGCCAATGGAGCGGCTTCAAATGTACTGCGCGATACTCCGATACCTGCAGCCTATTTGCAACAACACTGTACCAAAGAATGTGGCATTGAACAGTACAGCCTCAGGTGCACCACCGCCCACTCCGTCTTCTCGAACAGGCTCAGCTTCCTCTCGAATTCTGTCGTTCAAGATGCCTCAAAGTACACGTGGGGCCAGTGACGGTGCCATGGGCGGCACCAAGTCAAAGGACTCCAGGTCGTCTGCCAGCACGCATTCTGTCGAAGGCGTGTTTGCTCTCACCTCCGCTGCCATTGCATCGACGCCTACAGCGAGCCTGGTACCAACTCCCAATGAGGACATCCGTGGCCCCAGCGCTGCCGCTCCTATACCTGCAAAGATAAGCAGGTTTGCTAGATTCAAGAAATACTGGGAGGCGTTTCTCGCGAAGTCGGAGAAGTCCACGATTGCCCTCGTGCAGAACACGTTCCTCAGCTCCTTCACAGTTGAAGACTGCCGCGCTCTTGAGATCGTCCGCGCGCGCCAGCTCATGAAGTACCACACGATGGACCCATTTGACGGAGCCGCACGACTTGCCCGACTCTATCATGATGCGCAGCGATTCCCAGCAATTCTCTACCGCGAAGGCAAGTTCGGTTCGTTCATTTACAGCACGTTGTGGGTACTTCTCGCGGTCACAGTCTGGCGCATCTCGGTCGCGCGTGACGCCGTGCGAGACTCTTCGCGCTCGTTCAAGGAACTCTACGCGTCCCAATCAAATGGAGACGATTGGGACGAGCCGCTCAGGAACTTGTCAAGCCTCACTGGTGGAACTTCATCGGATGATAAACAGTTCATCGTCATCTCGGACCGCTATAATGTGCACTATCATCACCCGCAAACCATTAGTCACAGTAAAAAGGCTCGTCAAAGTCGTGGCCACTACAGAGTGCACGACGCGCTGTCATCAGCGGTGCTAGCAACGGAAAAACACACAGTCAAAAAGAAGCCAAACGACTCGATCCGGATCTCGGAACAAGAACTCAAGCACTTTGTGGTTCTGCTGGAAGTGCAAAGTTTGTTCTCCGATATCGTGCGCATCTGGCCGATCGAGAACGGCAACATCGGTCTCTGGGGCTTTTGGTCCAGCCTGCTGTTCACAACTGTGGCGATCGGGAGTCCGTTCCTCTTTCTGTATGTGTTTGCTCCGTGGATGATCGCGAAGTCGGCCGAGAATGTACAGGTGTTGTCGTACTATGCGTGTGTGTACGGGTTCTTCTGGATCGCGCTTGCATTTGGATCGATCGTGAACATCACGCGCAACATCCCCGCGTTTCTCGAAGTGCGTCGCGTCAACCACATTAACTTGACGACGTTTCCGTTCTGCGTGCGCAACTACTTGGCGATCCTGAGCGTGATCTGGGAGTGCTTCCAGCTCAACACGACGTCGTTCTCGGTCTGGGAGATGTCATATCAGCCGAAACGGATCGCCGCGCTCACGACGATCGACCTGCAGGACATCGGACTCGGGTTCGTGCAGGTGAACGTGTTTGCGATCATGCAGCGCACGTCGCTGCTCTGCCTCGTGCTCTGGTGCTTTTGCCTCAAGGCATCCAACAAGTTCAAGTCCTTCCAGTGGCTCAACTATCTGCTCACATTCCTGCTGCCGAACTTCCTCGGCGGCTTGCTCTTCATGGTAAGGTTTTATCGTGATTTGTCTCTCACTGTCACAAGCTCGATTTATCACTGAACGTGTGGCTATTGTAGTTCCTCAGCAAGCAGTTCTACTTGTCGACGGCGTGCGAGCTCAACGACACCGGAGAGACCGTGCTGCTGGCGAACGATGCGATCCACTGCTGGCGTGACATGCATCTGACGTACGCACTGCGAGGCATGTTCGGCATGAGCATCTTTGTGCCGCTCGCCGTGCTGGCGTTCGGGAGCTACCAGGTGTTCTTTCCGGAGCTCAAGCTGGACGTGCAGACCTCTCCGCTACTCAATGTGTCCTCGCAGATCGTGAAGGCCGCGATGATGGGGGCGCTCACGTTTTTTGTCAAGCAAGTGGTACGTTCATGTGTTCTGTCGAGTATGGTGAACTCTGGACGAACAAGTTTCTAATTGCGTTGCGATGTTCTTTTCAGCGAATCTTCCTCGGTGTGGCGCTAGTGGGCAATTTGCTGCTTCTGGCGCTCGTGATGCGGTACCCGCTGGCATGCTCGACTTGGTAGGAACGCTTGCTCATTGTATATGCTTTAGATATTCCAGACTGTGTTGTGAATGGATTGACTGACAGACGCAATTTCATCCTGATCTTGCAGGCACTTGAAGTATGCCAAAGTCTTCATCTACTCGCTCAGCTCTTGGTCGGCGCTCTGTGCGATGATCTCCACACTTGTGCCTGCGAGCGAGAAGGATAGCATCCCTCTATATGCCATGCACACTGGCTGGCTGCTGATGACTCTGGCACTGGCCCTCGCGGTTCGCAGGAAGAGACGATGGCTGGCAAGTGCGATCACCTCCAAGTCCATTGCAGGGGCAAGAGGTAGACAGAGCATTCTGGTTCACCAGCAAACGACAAGGATGAAAGCACAGCAGGAGTATCCCCAACAGGTTCTTCCAGAGCCATCGCAGCAGCTCTCACCAGAGTAAGTTTTCCACTGACCGCCAGCTCGACACTCAACAGATCTTCAGTGAGAATGCAGTGATACTGTCTCATATTAAATAACGTGTGCTGGAATTCGCTTGCCTCTCACACGAGCGTTCCTGAAACAGTTTCTACACCATCCAGCCCTCAAAATTGCGCAATCCTCACAAGCGCGCAATACTGTATCTATTCAACCTGTTTTGAGCCACCCGCCGTTCTGCGCGCAGCTGCTCCGTAGCTCCATCACCACCTCGCACGTCTCCTGGTCGTCCATGTGCAAGCAGTTGCCCAAGTTCACGCGACAGACCTGCCTCAGTCCCATGAGCTCGATAGGCACGATCGTGATAAACGTGCTGTCAATCAGAAAGGTCTTGAGGTTCGGCAGCGTGACGAGGTCGACAGGAATCGGTGGCACGAGCGGGTTGTTGCCCAGATCCAGGATTTCGAGACACTTGCAGCGGCACAGATACGATGGAAGCAGCGTCAACAGGTTCTTGCGCATGCTCAGGTGCACGAGCGACGACATGCGTTCGAAGCAGGGCGGGATGGACACGATCTGATTAGTGTTGGCATCGATTTTCTTGAGATGCACGAGGTTGTCCATACTCGGGAACGCCCTTAGCCCGTTCTGCTGGACCGTGAAGAGTTCCAAGTTACAAAGCGTATCCATGTTTGGCAACGTGACGAGCTTGTTCACTTGCAGATACAGCCGTTTGAGGTTCTTCCAGCACTTGACTTCGGGGAAGAACACGAGCAGGTTGTTGCTCACATTGAGCTCCTCAAGTTCGCAGAGCTCGCTGATGCCGTCGCCCAGGTTCATGATAATGTTGTTGTACAAATTGATCACTTTCATGCGCACGCACTTCTTGATCGAGTTTGGCAGCGACACGAGGCGATTTCGGTTCGCGCAGAGCGTCTCTAGCTTCGTGAGGCTGCCTATGTCGTCCGGAAGGCGCTTGATGTGGTTCTCCGCGACATCGAGCATTTTCAACTTTTTGAGCTCCACGATCTCTTTCGGCAGCTCCGAGAGCTGGTTCTCGGATACGATGAGCACTTCAAGCGCCTTGAGCATCGCGATCTCTTTCGGGATGGCGCTGATTTGGTTGCAGCGCAGGTTCAGCTCGATGAGCTTCGCCATGCCGAAAACTAGGCCGGGGATCTGCTGGAGGCTCGGGATCTGCTGCTTTGTCAGTGTTCCCATCTCCTGGCTAGAGCCGTCGCGCGACACGACGGACGTGAGCTCAAGCTTGCCCTTCTTGGACATCTCGAGCACAAATGACTGCAGTCGCTGCGCTGGCTCGTTGTCGAGATTCGGTGTGTGCTTCATAGTCAGGCGTCGAGTCGCGGCTACCTCTTGGTCTGTGGTGCCGGTGGTGGTGCTAGCAGGCATCATCTGGAAGATCCGCGGATCCGGCCCCACAATCGACGTGTTGCTTGGGCGACCGGTGATCGACGCTGCACACCCCATGAGCTCGCTGAGATTCGCGCGCTTGATAAACACGACAGACGACACCGCTGCTGTTGAACTCTATTGCGACCTCGTGCGTTCGGTAGTTGCTTCTATCTGAGGCAGGAAGGTGAGCAAGCGATGAAAATGGCGGTGGTGTGTCTCTGCTATTCATAGCTCCTTGGTCTTCCGATGTATCAACGCCTAAAAATGACTCTTGTACGTAGTCAAAATACACCCACCTACTTTGTGGAAACGAGACTCGGTGACCACAGCTCCAGTCTCAAACAATGAGAAGCAGAAGTAGAATAGCCATGAACGTACGTACGAGTGCAAGTCTTGAGAGAGCGTCGATTGCTGTTTATGTACGACTAGACACAACAAACCGAATGCTATTAGCTTTGTGCGTTGCTTCGGTAAGCAGGGGTTGACAATTGCTGTTGCGTCTCATTGATCTTCTGGATCAAAGCTTGGCACATAAACTGCTTGCGCGACAGCTTTCGGACTTCTTTTAAGAACACGCTCAGCTCAATTTCGCCATTGCTCAGCGCGCGGTCCATGAAGTACAGGGCATCTTCGATCGCGTTGTACTCTGCTAATGTCTTGATCAGTCTGCGCATCAGAAATCATATAAACAGGAATTAATACACCAGAGGAGCAATGCGGTATTCTGATCAAGCAAATGGTTCGTATCGTACTGCTTTGAAAGTCCATCGCCCTCCACCAAGATGGTGTCTGGATCCATAATCTCCTGCGCATTTTTTTTATAAAAGGAATATTGGTGAGATTTTAAATACAGCACAAAGAGAAAACAAAGTGTGTGCTGGGTTGACTGACGTACCTTTGATTCGTGCTCTTCTAGCCACGCTGCAACTTCCTGGTCCTGGGTGTCGATGATTCCCTTCGCCCGGACGAGGTCATCTCGCAAAAACTCCAGTGACTGGAGCCCTCGCTCGACGTTCTCTCTGGACTGAGTCAGCTGAAGCTGGTGCTCAAACTGCAAGTCAATGTCGTCTATATCACCAAACAAGAATTCAGTCAGAATGCCATCAACACAAGAAAGCAACCCAGTATTGGCATGCTGACATACCTCGAATTCGGTTGAACATCCTCTCGAGCTCCTGCTGAATTTTTGATGTGATTTCAACTTTCAATGCCACGCTGCGATCTTCGACGCGAATCGGAGTGCTAGCAGAGCTTCTGTTGGCGTACTGAGGGGTTCCAAACAGCGAGGTGTCTGCGTCGTTTTGAGCTGAATATGATTGGAACTGCCCGGCTTGGTACGAGGATGCGTTGGAATGCTGCTGTTGTTGCTGTTGGTAGTATGTTGGCTGCTGTTGCTGATAGCCTGTGGACGATGCGTTCGGGTTGTAAGGTGGTGAATACTGTGGCATCAAATGCGCTGGGCGGCGAAACACAGGCGGCATGTTCCCAAAAATCGAGCACATGTGTGCGACGAGCTCCACAAGCGTAAAGTCCTACAACACGGACGACACAACATCGCAATCAGTATCCTTCCTGCACTCTACCACAACGTTGGCAGTTAATGCGCACCTGTCGCCAATCCGACGTGTACGGAATCTTCACGAACCCATCGCTTGTAACATGCGGATGCCCTGGTTTCACCATCATATCTGTCACAACCACAACCCATATCGCCATCAGCCACTTTCAAAATACAGACCCTTGTCATAAAGTGTGTTGTACCTGGAGTGGGTCGCACAAAACACACTGGTGGTGACATGGGATACGCTTCAACCAGCCAGAACTCCACGGGGATGTTGTATTGATTGCCGCGGTAGAAAATCGGGATCGTGCCTTCCAGATTGAGCAGTGTGCTTGTCGTGCCGTCGTTGTGCGCTGTAGGATTCATAAACCAGACACAAAGAGATGAGCAATGCACACAGCTCTTCGGCTGGAGTAGAGATCTTCTGCGTTCATGCCGTGTAGAGACTAGAACAGCAGTAGTAACAGGAATATCAAGCCAACTCAGAGCACGCACCGAACATGCCGCAGTTTGGCTGAAGCGATGGGATCTGGCGAAGCAGCTGGTACACGTCTCCCCGCACACGGGAGCTTTGCTGTGTGCAGCAAATACATGTAAGACACGAGGGGGATCGATCAGAAGCCGAACACATCATCCACACGACCATGAAAGACCTGCCATTTCCTTTCCTGCAATCGAGTTCAGGGTGGAAGACAAGGGAGAGAGAGAGCTTGATGTACGCACCAGATAGCACTGCAGCGACGAGAGGATCTGGTCGAGGTTGCTCACATTGTTCGCGTACATGGCTGCGCGCGAGTTCCTCCGGTCGGTGTGCTCGTCGTTGCGCGCTTGAGCTTCTTCGGTTCTGGTTGCCGCTCTCGCTCGCCTGCTTGGGTTTCCTTCTCCGCGCGCAATGTGAGTTGAAATCCGCATTCTACGTGCTCCCCCCGAAAGAGTGACATTTGGTTGTGTTGTTGAAGTCCTTTGTGACTGCATCTGCACAAACACTCTCGCCGCAAATAGCGTCACTCTTCTGAAAATATCCAGAAAATATCGCAAGCATGTATATTTTTCTGGATTTTTTACAGGAAAGCTGAATTAATATTCTGGTTTTGATCCAAACGATTGCTCAAAATCTCGCAGTAGTCCAGGTGCTCGCTCCTGTTTGGCACGGGGAGCCGTGGATTCCAGGCCTTCGCCGCATAGCTCACCTCGCTTGCGTCCTACTGGAGTGAGGATGCCAACGACTCCCGCCAAGATCCCAAGATGCTGTGTCCAACACCTGTTGGACAACAAAACAACCAAACGGAATTCAACGTTAACGTAGCCATTTGAATCGAAGGACCTGTCTGCCTCTGCGTGCGACACCACCACTGATCGAAATTTTCCAATACCGACATCTTTCTTTTGGAGACCTTATTTGCAAATGTAGCCATGTTGGTGTGCATCAAGCCCAGGCTGATAGGCAAATGTAGCCATTCTCATCATTATATTATTGTCTTCAACAACGAGCGGTGCAGAGTGATGCTGTTGATTGATGTTCCTCGCACAGTGGACTAAAAAGGTCGCGGGGATGATCGTGGAGATGGCCAAGTCGCCATCAGCTCAACTGCCGAGCTTGCATTCGAAGACGAGGACAATGAGAACTGGATGATGGCTTCGCCGCCAGTGGCGAGCAGTTGCCGTCTCCGCTGCTGGTGAATCTTCTGCTTCTGCACGCTCTCGAGCGCCTTGCGCCGCATGAACGGCGTGTCGCGCGGATTGCCGATCATGACCTCGACGTCGTCTCCATTTACGCGGAGGCCGCCACTGCGGTCCAGCGAGTGGCGCGCGTCCCATGCCGAATAGAACTTGAGCAGCTCCAGCAGTAGTTTCTTCTTTAGCGTGGACGACAGGTAGTACGCGCCAGCAGGCAGACTCGGCAGCATCTCGCGAAGTTCTGAGACGATCTCAGCCGAGAACACCGCTCCTTCCACCAGGTGGAGCATGATCTCATAGCCAGTGTCGCTCTCAGGACAATATTCTCGGCTGTGTCTCGGCTTCTGTTGACGTTGGTGATGCCCCCCTCGGCCGCTCTGGTTCCCTCCAAACATAGACAAGCTCGACAACACAAAGTCGTCCATGCGCTCGGGGGCCACGGAGTTGTTGTGAAATCCTTTGCCAAAGTTCAGCAGACCGAAATCTTCGTCGCAGACTTGGCAGCCGACGTGGAGCAGCAACACAGGCGGCTTCTCTCGTGAAGACGGGTGCTCCTCGGAGATTGGCAGTGGGTTCGACGACCCACGTCTGGAGCCAGCTTTGAGCCCGCCGGCGTCTTTCTTCTTCTTGAACGTCTCGTAGATTTGCTTGATCTCCGTCGTGGCGAGCGTGCTGCGCTTCTTCGAGTCCGACATGGCGAATACCGCCGCGCGAAGCAACGACTTGAGCGGCACAGGCTCCTCCACCGTCTCGGGGACGTCGTCACTCGAAGAAGAACTACTGCTCGGACGATCAAACGCCGACCCGGCTTCGACCTTCATCGCTCGATAGAGCAACTTGAGCGACTCCTTGGCGCGCAGCATCTTCTCACCGTTCTTCTCGATCTCGCGCTTGAATTTTTCCTGCACGAGTATGATCAGGTTCTCGATCTCGACGCGATGGCGCTCGCGGATCTGCGACTGCCGGCGCTCGTACTGCTCGATCACGAGCCGCTTGTACTCGATCAAGCCGGCGACGTACTGCTTCTTCATGCGCGCGAGCTCTTCGTCGCACGCCAGTTTCATTCGCTCCACTTCCGTCATCAGCACGGAAGGGACAAAGACACTTTGAGGTACAGATGATGCTGCTGGTGATACTGGCTGGGGCGTGCGGAGCTCTTGGCCACGCTTTCGGGTCCCTGTCGAGGTACTATCGTCGTGCATGGGCGTGTTCTTCGGGTCCTCATACAACGCGATATTCTCCGTGATGCTGTCGTCGCTCTGGTCGAGCGCTCGCCTGTGCTGCGGGAAGGCGAACGTGACCACCTGCTGCACCGTGGCGTTGAGCTCCCACTCCTCCTGCTCGATCTCGGAATCGTCATCATCGCTACTGCTCGTCGACAGATCGTCGTCATTCACCACTTTCGAAGAACCGCCCGACTCGGACCCGCCACTGCTTCTTGAGCCGCGGAGAGAAAGCGCACGCAGCGAGATCGCAAACGACGTCGCTTTCTTGAGCAGCGCTGACTTACCGCCGCCGGCGTGGACAAGATCAAACTCGAGCGGTGGCGCTTTGCTCATCACCTGCCGCGCGCGCTCCTTCATCTCAATCACCAGTCTCGACAGTTCGTTGTTGTCGTTTTCAAACTGGTGCTTGGACTGCAGCTCGTTCGACAGCTTCTTCTTCAGCCCCTGGATCGTGCTCTCCGCCTGCTGCAGTTCCGCGAGCAGCTCTTGCTTCTCTTTCGCAAGCCCGACTCGCTGGCTGTCGTTGCTCTCGCTTCGCTTTGCTCTCCGCTCTTCGTGGTCCACTAGCGACTGCGCCGCCGCCGCGACCTCTGCTCGCAGCCGCTGGATCTCGCCGTCCTTCACCTTGTCCTTGTGCTTGTCTTCCTGCGTCTTCGCTTGTAGTACCACCTCGTGCTTGACGATCTCTTCGGCCTGCGACTGGACTTTCTTCTCCAGCTCGGAGATCTTTTGCTCGGCGGCAGCTTGGCTCTTCGTGGCCGCCTGGCACTTCTCGCGCCACACGCTGATGCTCTGCTGCGACGTGTCCAGCGCGCGTTGCGACTCGGTTAGCCGTCGGTCAAAGTCATCGCTCTTCATCTTCATCTCATCCGCTTTCATCGAAATCGCGATCTGCGCCTTCTTGAGCTCCTGGTTCTGCTCGTCCATCGCCGCCATCATCTCCTTGTGCGCCTTCATCTGGTCCTGCAACTGGGAGAGAACCATCGATTTCTCCTTCTGCATCGCGTCGAGCATGGCTCTGAGCTCTCGGGTCTGCTGTCCCTGCTCCCCCGCGGCTCGGAACTCACTACGTCGGAGCTCTTCATCCGACAGCTGCAGCTGCTTGACCATCGCGATGGTTCTCGCCAGCATCTGGTGCATCTGCTGCGTTTTCTGCGCCGCTTGCTCCACAACCCTGGCGAAGTTCTTCTCGCCGTCTCCGAGCGCCTCGACAATGTCCGGATCGTCGTTGAACTCAGCGATGATTGTTCTCTCGGTGCGCGTGCCCGTTTTCGCGAGCGAGTTGTGCGTCGCCATGAGCACGTCGCCGACTCTCCAGCGCGTAGGGATATCGACATGCTCGTCGTCGTCGTCGTCGTCTGGAGACGTGGCGTCGGACTCGGTCACAGACTCGTCGTATCTGCGCATCAAATCCGCCACGCGAGACTGGATCGCTTGCACGTGCGGGTTGGTCCCTCGGGTGCTGCTGCTGTTGAGCGTGGACATGAAGAGCAGCGACGACGCTGAAGTCGAAGGAGTGGCGCCATGGTGCGTGAAGGAGGCAGCGTCACAAGTCGTGTCCGTCGAATCCTGACTGGCGTCGACAGCTCTGAGTCAATTACGCAACGTGCCGAGGTAGATAGTTTCCGCCGGTCCCAAAGCAGCAGCTCTCGGAGCACGAAGAAGAGCGTCTTGTTGGTGAGCACGAGCGTCACGAGCATCGAGCGCCTTGATTGCTTTTGTGTGCTTTCTTGCTGCCGAATGCGCAGTTCCTCAAATATTATATGGTATAATGTGTAAATATTCAATTTTTATTGTAGATTGAGCTGTGGACATATTAGACAGCATATTGTGCGACATGAGGTTTTTCTCAAAAAACCTTGTCCAAGAAGTTGAGCAACTCTTTTCGTAACTACCCAGCATCAAACCCTGCCTAAAATGCCTCATTTCCCTCTCTCCAGCCCCTAAAACTCATAGCCTAGTGCCTTTCTTTGTCCCCAAAACCCCTCTTTTCCCGCCTAGCCCATACAAAACTACAGTCTTTTCCCGAATCCAGAGAAATGGAACCTATGCCTTGATTTGGCCCCTACCCGCTCTTTCACACCCAACTTCTCGAAGTCCGATACAATCTCCATAATGCGCGAATTTTGCCTGTAAATTTTACCCGATATAGAGAGGTTTCAAATGCCCTCTAATTTTAAATTCTTTTTTGAGAGAACAAAAAAGGGCCAAATGAGGCGCTTTGCCGTACCGTAGATGCTGAAATAAACAACGCCGAACACCCAATTTTATACTAGTGTGGCTGGTCTCAGCCACACAAAATGGCAGCGTTTGAATTGTGGTCCGACACTTTTGACAAGCGAAGAAAATGGCGATCTGCGCTGCCAACCTCGACCCGCAACCAACGTATGCGACACCGAGCGCAGGAAATTTTCCGCGACGTCCACTAACGAAATGTGGCGCTCGCTCACTCGCTCCACAACACGACACGCCAGCCAGTCGATCCTGTGGGCAAGTGGCTACCGCGCAGCAACTCGCTATGCGCAAAGGAAGCTTGCTGCAAATGCGAACAGCTACACCTGCAAAATGGCGAGACCAGGCGAGGTGATGGAGTCACGGATCTTTCGGGCTGCCAATGTCGCTTTTGAGGAGCATGTGGACCCGCCCATGTCGCTGGTTGTATGCTCGAGCGGCGCCGACGCCGATGGCGGACTATCGAGTCTTCTTCCCTTCCTGCCGCGTCACACGCGCAGCGAGCGATCTGATGTGGTGATGGATAAGCCGCGCAAAGCAAGAGCTCCTTGGACAACACAGAACAAACTGAGTCAGCCGCCCTAAAAATTCCACAAATGGTGTGGGCCACTTTGACTCGCAACCAACCACGGCAGCCACAAAACGGACCGGAAGAACGTTCTTGAAGGTGAGACCATACAAACGCCAAGTGAAAGCTCGAACAAGGAAGGTTTATGCACTATGCACAAATCTGAGTTCTTCTGCGCACAAAATATCAATGTTTTGAAAAGTATGATATTTCATCATCGATTTTGAAAATTTGACAGCTCGCGCAGCCAATCAGAGCGCCTCTATCTCGTCTACTACGAAGCAATTGGCTGAAATGCGCCAAGGACGGATATGACGGACCTCTACCACGCAACACAAAAGGAAAGCAAGCATGCTTTAGCATCCGCTCATTTCCGTTGAGCCAGCCGCGCCAGCTGCTCGCCGCTGCCCTGCCTGCCTGCCTCCAGACGCGCCGCGTGAGAGAGAGAGAGAGAGAGAAGCTTGTCGTTCGTCCATTCCTCCAAACGCTCGCTCCATCGCAGAGACCCGCTCGCCTCGCCGATCATTGCGTACGCGCACACACATATAGGTAGACACCACACACACACACACACACACACACACACACACGCTCCCGTGCGAGGCGAAGAGCGAGCGACCAGCAACATGGAGACCGACGCGCTGCTCCCGCCTTTGACGCCCACCCCGCCCCAGCAGCAGCAACAGCAACAGCCAACGCCCAAGAAGCGCAACCGACGCGTAAAGATGTCGCTCAGCGGCCGCTCGTCGCGCTCCAGCCAGGCGCTGCTGGACGACTACGATGGCAGAGACGACGACGCGGACCACGAGTACGATGAAGCCGGCAACGACAGCTACGCCGGCTACGAGGACATCTACACGCCTGCGGAGGACGACGACCGACCCAAGATCCCGCCGCTCACAGGCACGAATGGCAGCAGCAGCAGCGACGGGGATCTCGAGACCGCGCAGTCGTACTACGAGCCTATCCCGTCCACGGCCACGAACCCCGCGCTACAGGCGCAACTGATCAACAATGGCAACGCAAATGGCAAGTTCGACGCTGCACTCGCGCAGTTCGGCGGTGCGGTCGACCCGCACCAGCAGGGCAACAACCAGTACTACCAGATCTACGGTATCCAGCGCACGCACTCGTTCCCGAGCGATCTGTACTCTGGCGCGCGCTTCTCGCGGTTTGAGATCGAAGAAGCGCTCCGCGCGCGCAACGGCACAAGTATCATGGACTGGCTGAACGGCAAAGGTGACGGCCACAACCTGTTCGAAATCCTTTCGGACAAGAACACGGAGGAGAGCGTCGATCACGAAAAGAAAGTCAAGGCGCAGCACCTCGAGTCCTACGATTACGACTTCTTCGAGAGCCGTGTGAACATGCAGCACGACCACGAGCAGACAGAAGAGGCGGTCCGCACGCTCAACATCAGCCGCTGGGTCATGACCTTCAGCATCGGGCTCACGACGGCGCTCGTCGCGTGTTTCGTGGAGACCATGACCAAGACGTTCTCGACGTTCCGCACGACGACCATGGAGTCCTACGTGCGTCGCGAGAAAGAGGGCGAACTGCCGTTCGGCTATGGCTTTATGATTTATGCGTGCATCAGCGTCGGGTTCGTGTCGATTGCGTCCTACTGCGTGGCGATCCTGTGTCCAGTAGCAGGCGGCTCGGGCATTTCCGAGATCAAAGCTACTCTGAACGGCATCAAGATCCATCGCGTCGTGCGGCTGAAAACGCTCTTCTGCAAAGCGTTCGGTATCTTATTCTCCGTTGCTGGCGGTCTCCCGGTTGGCAAAGAAGGGCCGATGATCCACAGTGGTGCCGTGATCGGTGCGGGGCTCTCGCAGGGCAAATCGTCGAGCTTCGGCGTGGACACGAGCTGGACCAAGTTCAAGGGCTTCCGTAACGACAAGGAAAAGCGCGACTTCATCTCCTGCGGTGCCGCTGCGGGCGTGGCGGCGGCTTTCGGCGCGCCGATCGGCGGCGTGCTGTTCGCGCTCGAAGAAGGCGCGTCGTTCTGGCACCAGAATCTCACGTGGCGAACGTTTTTCTGCGCGATGGTGTCGGCGTTCGTGTTCAACTTTTTTATCTCGTTCATGGACGAGGACACGGACAACGAACTGAACAGCCACGTGTTCCTCGGAACGCTTGGTACGCAGACAGGTACGTTTTCGTTTGGTCCGTTCGTCGAAAACAAGGCGTACGACGTGTTGGACTTGCTGCTGTTCATTTCGATGGGGGCAGTCGGCGGCTTGTTCGGCGCGATGTTCAACCAGGCGAACAAGGAGCTGACCAAGTTCCGCAACCGCATGATCAAGAACCGCTGGCTCAAGTTTGGCGAAGCGCTGCTCATCGCGCTCTCGATGGCGTCTGTCTCGTTCTGGCTCTCGTACCAGTTTGGCGAATGTCGCAAGCTCGGAGGGCCGTACAGCGAGTCGCTCGTGGTGTTTTACTGCCCAGATGGGCAGTACAACGATTTGGCATCGCTGTTCACGGTCACGTACTCGACCTCAATCAAGCAGCTGCTGCACCACACGGGCGACGACAGCTTCTCGCCGCGCTCGCTCGTGATCTTCTTCTCCGTCTTCTACGTGTTTGCGTGCTGGACCTACGGTATCGCCGTCCCGTCCGGACTGTTCGTGCCGAGCCTGCTCGCTGGCGCTGCGTACGGAAGAATCTGCGTGATGATCGCGCACTGGTTCAACTTCCCTGTCGGCGCCCCAGATGGCATGTTTGCACTGATTGGAGCAGCGTGTATGCTCGGCGGAATGGCGCGCATGACGATTTCTCTGACTGTGATCATCTTGGAGTGCACGGGCGTGGTCGAGTGGGGTCTCCCGATCATGGTCTCACTCATGGCTGCGCGCTGGGTCGGCAACAGCTTCAACGAAGGGCTCTACGACATCCACATCAACCTGAAGCGCCTGCCGTTCCTCGAGTACGATCCGCCATTCTATAGCCGCTTCTTGCGCGTGGAGAACATCATGAGCACTCCGCCTGTGTGCATTGGGCAGATCGTGAAGGCTGGCGAAGTGTACGACATCCTCAAAGAGTGCACACACGGCGGGTTCCCTGTGGTCATCCCTCGCCGCGAATCGGAAGACGAAGACGAGAACGCCGCTGCGCCACGTAAGAAGCAGCGCTTTGCGGGTATTATCAACCGCCGCCACCTCTGTGTGCTGCTCCAGCGCAAGGACTTTTTCATCGAGAAGCCCACGCCGTTTACGAGAAAGCCAGCTGGCGACACCACGTTGCTGTACAATGACCAGGTATGTGGCGCTTGTCTCTCTATGTTTCTGTCATACAGGGTGTTGGGATGGTATGATGGATGAGCCTAGCAATCGTTTTGACTGTTCTGTGTGATATATCAGTATGCGCTCTCGTACCGTGACATCGAGAGCAACTACCCGCGCTACCCGACGATTCAAGAGATCAAGCTGGACGACGACGAGCGCGACCTGTGGATGGACCTGACGCCCTACATGAACGCAACGCCCCACACGGTCCAGGATCAGGTATGAATGAACTTTTTTCGTCTTCCACGTGATTCTCTGATGGTATACACAGCGCTTCGGTGTTAACGAGTTTCTTCATATTGTTGTTCATGCTTTACAGACTCCAGTGCCACGCGCCTTCCGCTTGTTCCGATCACTCGGGCTGCGTCATCTGGTAAGCTCTCTTTCTGCCTCGATGTGCGACACTGAAGTGATTGAAGCGAGACTCTAACACCATATTGATATTGGCAATGTGCAGATCGTGTTGAACCGCCGCAACGAAGTGCGTGGTATGGTCACGCGCAAGGACCTGACCCCAGGCCACTTGAAGCGATGCCTCGAAAGCCTCAGCGAGACCGAGAAGCAACGCATCCAAGGGTACTTCAATCGCGGACGCTCCGGGTCAGAGAGCTTCCGGGACGTGGAGAGGGCGTTGCTGAACATTGTCGACAACTCGTAGACAAGTTTGACTGGCTGGGTGGCTCGCTTGGTTTTGTCTGTTGTGGAAACAGCGAGCTAGCCGCCAATCTCAGGCACCATCAGATGGTACATACATCATCATTTGTTCATTGGTGGAGTGCCTAGTCTGTGCCAACTTGTTGTACAAATACATAGACATTGTTGCGCGTTTGCGAGTTGGTGTGTGCGTTGCTAGCTGGATTTCCGTGATGATTGACTAATTCTGTTATGTATTTTAGAAAAAGCACCCCAACCAGCGCGCCTCTGCTTCGTCAGTTTCCACGCAGAGCACACAAATTTAACCCAAAGTGTGGAGTGAGTGAGTGAGTGGAGAGCCCAGCACTTCATGTGTCGCCTCGTCTATGGCATCGAGACCACCACAGAAGCCCCATGTGCAGGCCGCCGTATCTCCGCGGAGGCTCCACTCAAGACCTGCCGGCGGTAGTACCCCGAAGGAGCACGCAGGAGGAGGGCAGGCGACAGCTGGAACCCCCGCTTTGTCCAATCATCATGGCGCCACTCCTTCGACTTCAGCGTCGTCGCTGCTCTTCATGTCCACGCTCAACAGCAACAGCACCCGAGGGGCCAACCCGCAC
>JALBZD010000191.1:0-49303 GCA_038050675.1 Globisporangium cylindrosporum | reverse complement strand
TACTGATCATCGTCTCGGTTGTCCTAATAGCTGAGCCACTCCTGGTCGAAACCAAATCGCGACGCAATTTCCCTCGTCATAAAATCAGGACGAAGCAGGTGGTTGTCCCCACTGATTCTAAACATGTACCGGAAGAGTATGACGCAGTGGTCGTGAAGGATCTGAATCACCTCTGCTGTCATCGGCTTCACGGTCTTGTAGTGTTCCAGGACGTCCTCAAATGCCGAACGGAGCCGCTCTGTGAGCTACTCTGGATGATTCCCATCTCGAGGGTCCGAATTTTCGGTCATCAACCTCATCGACCTCGTCCACACTCGGTCGCATCGTGTCATCACTGGTAGAAACACCTTCGGGTCCAAGAGGATCAGGTTCAACTCGATATACCCCTTGAAAAGGGAAAACCGGTAGCCAGGCTCATCGCCAAGTTGCGCGAACTCGTAGAAGGGCTCCCACGTCTCATGGTCGTACTTGCTCTTCTCGTTTCTTCGTCGGAAGTCCTGTCGGCGACTGCGAACTCCTCCACCGCGTCTGTGAGACACCACGCAAAATGATAGACGACCTTGATCTCCTTGGGTCTGATCTTTCCGGCCGCTTGCTACCTTTGCCTCGGGCGTGCTCTTTTGGGATGGCCTCGCTGAGAGATCTCCACGAAAGGCGGTGCGCGAGGTGCGTGCTCATGGTGGTCCGAGCGAGGCGATAAGAGAAGAAAAATCCCAAGCCTTGATTGCAATATTCAAACCCAGTACCGCTGACGCTCTTGGAGATGCCCATTCAGTCCGAAGGTGCTGTGTTGTACTACGGAAGTAGACTCCGTGGTAATGGCTTTCACACCCTAGAGAGCCCAAGTGTTTAGCTCTTACTTCATCATTCAGAAGCCTTATCGGAACTGTAGGAGCGCCCTGTTCGCGTCTGTGACCAGTATTGTAAGTCACGTGGGGCCAGAGCTTGCAGAACCATCTCACGTCGTGTGTAGCCACTAATTTTGCAAGTGAACGCTGGAAGTATATACTGTGTGATTCATCTTTGCTCGCGGCTTACCGCCGCATGCCCATGTGCACTCATTTTGATCCCAGGGGTCCGTTTCAGAACGCCTCACTCTCACTTTTTCGCTCACGCACGCAAATTTTGAAACTCCAGCAGCAGCGAACCCGAAAGGGCACGTCTGATCGGGACGAACTTGGGACACGGCCCTTGCTTGATCTGGTTTTTCAGACCAAGCACACTGTAGCCCTCCTTTTCATTCCTCGTCGTGTCGTGTGTGCGTGCTCGTTCAGGCTCACCCAGAATATCAAGTATATCAAATGGATATGATGATGGACTCGTCGCTCGGCTCGTTGCCGACGCTCATCGTGCCGGATGATCCAGTGAACGGCGCGATTGAGAAGCCCAAGACGCCGCCACCCGTCGAGATCGATTTATCCAGGATGCCGCCAGCTGTAGTCAACCAAAAAGCGGCAGCAATAGTAGCAGAGCCAACCGCATCAGCAATAGATACCAGCAAAGAACACGACGCAGCACCATCGAGGCACCCTGACGCTAGTTTGAGAGACGATGCGAGTTTAACTGAGGACCAAGAAAGGAGCGCAGCAAAGGCTGCAGCCGCGGAAAGTAGAACCATGGAGATTGAGCCTAAAGCTGCAGCTGACACTCCAGCGGCCGTCAGCACGGCACAAGCTGCTACCCTTCTGTCACCTCAAGAAACTCCGCGGGTCAAGTCGAACGGCGACGCATTTGAGATCGCGTTTGGCGAGAGCGAGCAAGACCAGAATGGGGCCGACATGAACAACGGTGTTGACGCAAATCCCCCCCCACAACCAACATCCTCACCGAGAACCATTGAAAGCGCCATTCCAAAGCCTGATCAAGTGGCAGCAGACCCTGTATCTTCTTCCACCATTGCAACTACTGTTGTATCGGTTCCGGTCGTATCATCATCACCACCACCACCACCAACTGCACCAGTCCTCAGCAGTAAAGACTACGTTGCAATGGCGAAACGAGCGCAAGCACTCGCAAAGCTGGACCGACTCGCAGCCGGTAGCAAGTCCGTCTTTGATGCCGACATGCAGGACATCGGCGCGTTGGGCATCGGCATGCAGCTCTACTTCATGCTCACAAAATACTTGAGCGTGATCTTCCTGATCATGGGAATGATCTCACTGCCGACGATCGTCGTCAACTATTACGGTAACGGCGTCACTGACAAGCTCGTGGACCCATTGCAACTGGCGTACGCCTCTCTGGGCAACCAAGGCGTCAGTGAAGACATTGCGAGCGACCCACGCCTGTGCCTGCCGAAAGGGGAGATCGACTGTAACTGGACAACGGTCAATACGCCGTTCACGAGCGATCCGAGCATGGTCTCGTGGATCATCACGGTCGGGGACTGCGTCTACTCGGTCTGCTTCCTGATCTTCTACTTGGTGTTCCGGTACAAGGCCAAGCAGGTGATCGAGCTCCACATGACGGAGAACTTGACTCCGGGCAAGTATGCGGTGTACGTCCGTGGTCTACCGCCCGATGCCCAGGAACAGGAGATCCTCGACCATTTCAACAGGCTCTACGACCTCACAAAGGACGACGAGTACTTCCCACTGTGGCTCAGCTGCTGCTGGGGGCGGCATCGCAAAGTCAACAAGACGCTGGCAGCGGATAAATGCATGGTGAAGAACGTCGGGGTCGTGAAAAACCTGGACCACCTCGCTGGCACGAGCAGCCCGAACAAGCAGATGTATTTGGGTACGTGGATCGCCGAAGTGAGCATCGGTCACCCGACCGGCGGTCTCCTGCGTACTTTCCTAAAGATGGAGGCGCTGACGAAAGGCATTGCGGAGACCCAGGAACTCATTGCGATCCTCGAACTGGAGAAGCAAAACAGCAACCCGAGCTCCAAGAAGACCACGTTCAAGCCCGCAGACGAGAAGCTGCTAATGAACGCAAAGAAGAAGCTCGAGTTGCTGAGCGCGGACCTGGAGAAGAAAACCAGCAAGATCAAGGCTTTCAAACACGCAGGTGACGGCAGCTCGCCTAAGAAAGCAACAGCAGGCTCCAGCAAAGTTGATCCAGCTCACATCGCTGGAGATACAACTACAACCAGTGACAAAAGCAAGGGGAGGGCGGCGTTGAAAGCGGCTCGGAAAGCCGCGACCAACACCGAGCAGGCGTTCAACTTGGAGGCGTGTCAATGCGCGTTCGTGGTGTTCAACAACCTCGAGTCGAAGCGACGGTGCCTGCGTGACTACCGCAAGTCCACCTGGCTCTTTCCACACAGGAACCAGCCAAAGCTGTTGCGCTTCCGGGACGGCAAGTTTCCGCTGATCGTCTTGCCAGCCCCGGAGCCGTCGAATATCCTCTGGGAGAACCTTGAAACCACGGACCGCGGACGCTTCTACCGACGCTCGCTGACAAACTTCATCACTTTCCTGCTGCTTTTGTTCTCGTGTGCGATCATCTCCGGCGCACAGTCTGCACAGGCGACGTTCAAGGCCAAGATGCCACCAGCGGGGCTCTGTGAGTGGTCTCTGCCCCAAGTTTTCTACGGGAACGACTCGTTCGACTTGAATCCGCGGATCTCCTGGGATCTCCAGTGGGACCAGAACAAGACCTGCGCGCCTGGGAGCAACAACGAGACGCGATACTACATCGCGTACACAAACGGCATCGTCCACGACTTTGTCTTTGAACACCCGGCAGTCGTGCAAACCCCCACGCCAAAACGCTGCATCGACCCATGTATCTCGGAGACGAGTAGCGTCACGTGCAGCACGCTGCCGTGCTTTGACCAGGACATGATCGATGAGGGTGACATCTGCGAGACGTACCTGGAGAGCCACATGCTTTACTGCCTGTGCACGGACGCGCTCACAGTGAGTTTGGACGAGTTCGGCTTCTTCGACGGCCCACAGAAGCTCTGGGCGACCTACGTGCCATGCCGGAGCTTCATTAAGGATTACTTGGCCAAGAATCTCTTCATCGTGCTCGCCGCGGGCGTGGTGGTGATCGTGAATTTGTTGCTCAAGGCGATTCTGCGCGCGTTCGCCAACTTCGAGCGCCACTCGAGCGAGTCCGCCAAGGCGTCGGCGATTGCGGTCAAGATGTTCAGCGCGCAGTTCCTCAACACGGCGATCATCGTGTTGATCGTAAACTCGGCGATCGGCGTGTCCAAGGTACCGCTCGCGAGCGACCTGTTCAAGGGCAAGTACAAGGACTTTGAGCGCGAATGGTACCCGACTGTGGGCATGGGCATCACCATGACGATGCTCATCAACGCTTTTGTTCCACAAGGTATCCTATTCGCGCAGATGTTCGTTGTGTCGCCGCTGCTGCGCATGCTCAAGCGCCGCAAGATCCGCACGCAGGAGCAGATGAACAAGCTCTACGCGGGGCCGCAGTTCGACATCTCGGTGCGGTACCCGATGATCCTCAACTCGTTATTTGTGACCATGATGTTCTGCGGCGGCTCACCGGTGCTGCTGTTCATTGGCGCAGTGGCGGCCGGGGGCACGTTCTGGTTTGACAAGCTCTCTATCATCCACCTGTACAGCATCAAGACCGCGTACGACGAGGAGCTGGGCGAGATCGCACTGAGTATCCTGCCCTGGACGCTGGTGCTCCACCTGGGCTTCTCCACGTGGATGTACGGTAACACGCAGCTGATGAAGTCTGCGACGCTGGATCTCACGGCTGCGCTTGAGTTCCTCGGGTACACGGCGCCGGCCAACTCGAGCGACCCAAACGCGGTCTACAAGGAATTCCTGGAGAAGGCCAGCAAAATCGATATCCTGGGCCAGAACGGCTTCATGGTCAAGATCGTGCACTCGGACGTCATGACCATATTCATGCTCTTTCTCATCGTGCTCGTGGGCATCTTCCTGTCGACGCTGTGGCTGCAGGTGTTCCTGCCGATCCTCAAGCGCACGCTGTTCATCATCCTGAGGGCGATCTGGAAACGTTTGAAGCCGAGGTTCGTGAAGCTGGCGGCGAGGAACAAAACCAAAAAAATCAAACAGATGAAGTCAGCGAAGGTGGCGGTGGACAACACGGTAGCTGCTCCTTCAGTTGCCCCGGAGGTGATAGGATCGGCTTCTGTCGATCCACTGGTCACAGTTCCGACCGTGGGAGCGATCCCAGGCAGCGAGGCGAGCTTGGTTTCCACGGATGCTGCAACATCTGGTGAGGCTCCTATCGCCCATGAGCCAACAGAAGAAACACCAGCAAAGACAGATGTCTTAGCACCAGCCGATGATGATACTAACTCTCTCAGTATGACGCCAACAGGACTCGGGACGATGCAGCTGCTGGTTTCAAAGTCTGCACCATCGATTGAGCCATCGGCAGCCTCGAACGTACAGCCACCAGTACCAGCACCAACCGATGTCGCTGCTGCTGCTGTGTTGTCACCCCGAATGCAAGCTCAAAAGTCCCAAGTCATCCCGGAGTTCACCGACTTCTTTCGCAAGTCCGTATCAAAGAAGTACATTCCCGACACGAAACTGGGCTTTGCCAAGAACGACGAGGGTGAGCTGATCCGCAGGTGGCGAGAGGAGACGGTCATCAACGGCATCCGACGCGAGCCCGGCGAGCAGATGCGCACGTGGGAGGCAATGCAAGCGCCCATCAAGATCTACGCGATCGAAGCCAATGCCAAGTACAAGCTCGCGAACGCCGAGCTCTTCGCGGCGGCCAAGCGGATGCGCACAGCGAGCGCTGCGCTGAGCAAGATCGAGATCGTGAACCTCGTCCAAGGTGATGATAGAGATGAGGACCGCGTGGAACTGGAGAACAAGAAAGAGGCACAAGAAATCCAGGAGAACCTCATTGCGACTGAGCCAGTGTCGATAGCAACGTCACCTCCGATGGCGGAGAGTACCGCGATTTCTCCAGTCAGCGCCAGAGTCCAGAGCGCGCGTGTGGATGTTTCGAATACTGTCCAAGTGCAAGACCCGGTCGAAGCTCCAGTCAGCACTGTTGGTCCTAGTCCAGCGGCGTTGCCAGAGCCAGAGATCATTAGCACAAATTCTTGAGTGTAGTGGCGGAGAATCAAACCGAAGGCGAAGAGATCTTCAAACACGGGCAAAGGTATCACTTCCGAACGCTTTTCCCGAGTATCGCTGCCTAGTAGGTAAATCTTAAAGCGGGAGCTGAATTGTTTGTGTGTGTGCACATGTTACTCGATCAAAGCGAATCAATAGATAAGTGCGTGTTTGATTGTTTGATATGCCCCGGAGGCTACTTCTTGTCTGTCTATGTAGGTCGGGTGGATTTCTGAGTCTACTTAGCTTCGGCGTACGTGTAAAAGCCCTGCGCGTACCTCATGCCGAACTCCTCCGCGGACGTTGGCGGGTACTTGAGCACTTTGCGTGGGTTCTCGTCGAGCTCCTGCTCAAACCCCAAATAGTTCAAATCAATTAGACGATCGTCCTGATCGAAATCGTAAGCGCTTCACGCATCAATCATTGCAAAAACCGCTAACGCACCTTGAAGATAGCTCGCAGGTCTGCATCGTGCTTCTCATAGAGCTTAGCTGAAGAATCAGCAAAGCAACAACAAAACCAGCAATGTCAGCAAATAGTTCATCTCATGGTCGCGGCGTCAACTTCCATCTCCACGTTCGCTTACCAAGCTTGTTGGCGATTTGCGCGTCGTACTCGAGCGAGTCGGTGTGCTCGCAGCCTTTCGTCGCCTTGAGGTTCTTCACGGACTTGCTCAGCTCCGACTCGGAGATCACGGCTGCACCAGCTTTACACTCCATCTTGCGAAATTCCTTGGGTTATATGTGCTTGTGTGCGAGGCTTTCTGGGACTGACTGACCGATTGATTGCTGGTGAGTCTGAGGCCGCAGGTTTTGCTCTAACCACCAAGTCGAGCTCACAGGTCTCGTCTTGAGACGACAACGACGAAACGGATCGCCTCAAACCCGCGACGCAACGCTTTTATCATGAGACGCTGCCTGGTTCGTTCCCGCTGCGTTTTCCGGACTCACGCAGCCAAATCTGACTGGGAGGCCAGTCAGATATATCGCTGTCAAATCTCAGTTTCAACTTCACATGGATTCTCTCTTTAGCATAGCCCGCCTTATTAATAAATTCATACCTTCTCCGCCGACGGGAGTTGCTGCAAAATACCCACGACACAAATTACCTACCTCCACACATATTTCCATGTATGCGTGGCGTTCGTCTTGAGAGAACGTTCTAGACCGATGAATTGCTACCCAGAGGCTCGGTGCTCTCGACATCGTCGTCGTCGTCGTCACCTCGATCTCCTTCCTTAGTCTCTTCTTCCTCTTCTTCTTCTCCTACAACCAGAGCTGCGACTACCTCGACAAACTTCTGTTCATCATTACCATGAGACGATGGCTCTATCTGTGCGCTGTCTGTTTGAGGAGCCTCTGTCATGTTATCTTGAGCCTGGGTCGTGGAAGGATCTGTCGAATCCTCCACTGGGAGATTCTCAACTTCAAGATCAGATTCGTCTTCTTCCGATGCCGCCGACTCGTAGAACGCGTTCAGCTGGTCGGCGTCCGCAGTCACGATCAGATCAATCGACTCGAGCGTCTCGGCAGTATACATTTCTTCTGAAACGACGGCTGCTCATTCACAAACAGAAGCAAAATCATAGTCGAACAAATGAACGTGAGTCGACTGACAAAGACAGAAATTGCTCCCAACTATGCTTGCAAATGACTCACTCTTTGGCAGACTCTCACCCTGATATGTCACGAGCGTCTGGTACGTCTTGATGTCGTTCTGGAAAGCCTGCGCCAGTTGCTGGCGCCGTTCTTCGAGCAGCTGCCGCTTCATATCTTCCTTCTCGTCCAGAATCCGCAGCTCAAAGAGCTCCAACTCTTCTTGCTGAAGCATAGGCATATGAACGTACATGACAGGAAGTAACCGTGAGCCTAGAAGATCTCATACGATGCAGCATGATGAAGCTTGTGGCTATCGTCACGAACCTGACGAGCAGCAAACGACGCATTCTGCGCTGCCATGTACTCCTCTGTCTTTTGACTGTGTAGCATAAACATAGCATTACAAGAGCCATGTTAACAGCTGCCCATGAATATGGTTCTAGCAAACATACACAAAACAAATTGAAGGGTATTCAGACGTACACTAGGAACTGCTCGACGTCTTCAATATCCTCTGCGATCTTTGCAACGAGTCCACTAATGCGCACACACACACAACATACCACCAGTCAATTCCACACAATAGACGCGCACATGCTGGCACAATAGCAACATCGTAGCTCAGAGCAGGCTCGCTGAAGCACCTACCGCATGCGCGAGATCTGCTCTCGCACGCGCGTGACCTGGTGGAAGTTCTGCTGGATGAACTGCTCGCTCTCGACCTGGTCCTGCAACTTCTTACGCGCGAAGCCGAGCGCGTCGCCAAGCTTCTCACCACTGTCATTGAATATTAATACAGCAGTGATACCAAGAACAACACATATCATTCAGCATAAGGATCCACAAAGTGTCAGCTTGATGACCTTATCAACCGTGTGATGCTGCTCGTCTCGATGCTATACAAGCCAATGAACGTACCTGACAAGCAGCTGCTCGTGTTTGACCAGCGCCTTCTCCCACTGTTTCTGCTGCAGCCTGAGGAAGTCGTCGCCTTCGTTGCGTCCAGACGTGGGGCTCGACACATCGCGCTGTAGACTTGCAGCACTGGCGCTGGCGTCATGCTCGTCGTGTGCGGCGGCGGCGGAATCGGACTCGGCGTTGCGCGCTGACTGCGCACTGTAACGGCTGGACGGGGACGCACCTGTGGCAGAGCTGCTGCTGTTGCTGGTACTTCCAGCGGTCCGCTCAAGCTTGATCTGCAGCTCCTTGGACTTGGCCACGACGTACTTTAGGCCCAGCATCGTCTCGCTTGCCTTGCCTTCTTCGTTCTCTGTCAAAAAATGATACACAGCCAAAAACGATGATTTGATGGCAAAAACGCTACTAAGTACGAATCAGACATTTACAATGCCTGCATTATTTATTCCCCAATCCCCAATTGAAGTCAACGGAGATGACAAAGCACGCGAACGCGGACGACTGGGACGATTGGGAGGACAACTCTGGGGCTCGTGACGCACCGAGCGCTACTACATCATATGCGCCAGCACCGCTGCTCTCTATGGATACCTTTGGTGCTTCAGTAGCGTCCCCAAAGCTCCCTGCAGAAGCGGACGAAGATGCTGAGGAGGAGGACCAAGACGAGAGCACGACGTGGACGTGGAGCCTCAAGCACATGGAGAAGGATCTGCTCCACCTGCCCCCGCTGTCCAGCAAACCCCACGTCAATAGCAGCAGTAGCAGTGGCAGCTTGTACCCACCTTCTCCAGTTGTTGCAGATGCCTTGAAAGACAACAGTGGTGACGCGCTTTTCGAGCGGATCCTCGCAGTCGCTGAGCAAGCAGCGAGAAACATCCACGAGGGTGGCGAGCGTGTCGTGACGCTCGAAGCGCTCGCTCTGGTAACCAAACTGCATTTGCTCTCTGTGCGCAAAGAGTTCAATGTGGAACTCCAGCCGGGTGACGCAGAGCTCGAAGTGCCGATGATCATCGAGCGGCTGCACAAGATCGCTGGTGACTGGGGGGTAACGCATTGGTTTCTTGCATGTGCTGCTGCATGTGCTCTAATTGCATACTGACTTGTTGGTTGTGTGTTGGTGCGTCTTACTTATGTGAATAGTCAACCGAATATCTGAGTGATGGGATTCCAGAGTTTGAGCACCAGAAGATCCGAGAACTGAGCTCGCTGCTGCACCACGCGTTGGTCTCGTACGACGGAGACATCTCGTCGTTCCAGCGAGTGGTTGAGCAGGTGTTTGCGTCGCTGCCTGACCATACGCTCAAGATCTCGGTCAACTGGATCCAAAACACGGCGGCAAGAGCAGTAGCGTCGAGTCCTAGCTTTGACCCGCTGCTAGCCGAGTCGGCCTACCTTCAGAACTTGCAGGACCTCTGCGATCCTTCTTCAGCTCCAGGAAAGGCTGTTGCAGTGCTCACTGAAGCCGAGGTATTCCAAGACTCGAAGGATATCAAGCGCGACGAGTTGGTTATCAATGGGGAGTTCGTGCCGGGTACAGTGGGGTACAATGCGATTGTCGACAAGCTGCAACACCAAATTTGTGAAGTTTTGGAAACACAAGTCGGATTTAAACAGGATTCGGGAGTGCAGTCTGGTGAAGAGTACGCGGAGACCTCGTACAAGATCGCTAAGCAGATCCTGAACGTAAGTTGGATTTCTGCGTCCGGCCGAAGTGTTCCTGGTGTATCATAGTCTAACCTTGCTCTCTATCCTCACTGCTCCTGTGCGCTAGGCATGCAATCGCACTGAGTCTGGAGGCAGTTCGTATGAGATCCTGGGCAAATTCGTCTCAAATCACGAGGTGGACACCATTCTGATCCGTCCTGACTCGGCAAAGGCTGCGCCACTGGAGATTCATCTCGACATTGGTGCGTTCCTGGAAAAGAGCAGCAGTAGCAGTGATAACAGTGACGAGATGTGGGCGTTTGGCGTGCGCGCAGTTTTGTCTGCTGTCACGTGGTACTTGCTGTGTGATGCAGACGACCCGACAACCGAACTCTACGAAGTGAAGACCACGTACCAGAGCCGTCTGGCGTTCTCCTTGGGACTCACGCCGTTCCACCCACTCAACTCGATGCGAAAAGACTGCGGTTCCGTCGAGATCCAGTTTATGCTGCCACAAACACCAATGCCTCCCACAAACTTTAAGGCTGCCACTCAATCCGTGGATTTCCAGGTTGGAGAATACGAAGAGCAAGAGAGGCGAGATGCTGCCGACGAAGCCGATTTAGACTTCGACGAGCTACTGTGAGATAGGAAAGAGGAAATGGATTTGCTGTGAAATGTATGCTTTGAGCTTGAATGCCTAGGAGCGAAAACCAATTTCTTATTGCATAAGGCTTGCGGCATCTCTGGGAGATCCATCACCTCGCTCAAAATCTATCGCTTCTTGAAAAATATACATCGGTCTCACGTCTGAACTCGAGATTCACACTTTTCGCTGTACGCCTGCAACTCTCGAAAAGCAATCGGATCTGCTGGCGACTCGATTTCTTGCAACGAAGCCCTTGAGAAGTCTCCATTTGATGTGAAGAAATAGAATACCCACTGCTTTACCTTGAACCTCCGAACAAGGTCGACCTGTGCTGAAGATCCTTTTCACCACGCCACATTGGCCATTTGCCAAAGCCGCATCATCATCCGCGCTACTTTCACTCCAGAGATCGTACTCCTCATCGTGGTACTGCACCATGAAACTCCGAGGCGATTTGACTGCACGCGCACATGACGGCGGGAAACGGTGGATAGTCTGGCTGACTTGGCCAACAACGTTCCGAGTTGAAACCTGGGAATACAAACACGATTGCTGAATGATGACACAACAATGAACTATTGGTAGCGCCACCCAGATTAGCACAAGACTATGCATGCTGCTGACTGGTACTGGGGGCTCAGGCTACCTTTTATATAAACAGACTTACTTTGTGGAAGGTTGACTGGTGGGAATACCTGGACAAACAGCCTCAATTTGAACATTGAGGGCGACTGACTACATTCATATCAAAAAGGGAGAGCAAGAGAATGGCTCACGACGGCGCGCGCCATTCAGTCTATGACGAAGAAGCTTCTGTTCTTGTTACTTACTTACGGGAGGGAGGGAGGATTGCTGGCGGCAGCTCGCTAGACTTGGCTGCTTTTGTTCGAGTCTTGAGCCTCTACTCTTCTAGAGGATGCAGACACCGTCGCCGTTGGGCGTGATCATGACGATGCTCGAGAAGCGCGTGCCGAGCGGGTCGCTGTAGACGCTCGGCGTCGAGTCGCGCGCGTCCGCGGTCGTGATCGAGATCTGGTTCTCGCTCTCGTTGCGACGCTTCTGCACGTACACGGCGATGACCGCGATGACCGCGACACCTGCGAAGCCGACGCCGGCGGCGATCCCAGTGAACGCGGTGCCCTGTCCACCGGAGACATCGCGCGCCTGCTTGGCCTGCGCCTCCTGTGTCTCGAGCTCCTTGGCCTTGCTGGCGCTGGACGACGAAGAACTCGTGCTCGGCACTGGCGCAAAAGTTTGCGGTGTGAGATCTGGGGCGGCCACGGGCGCGTTGCTGTCCACGTCGCCGACGTCCGGGTCGTTGTTCACGGGCTTGGACAAGCCACTGCTGGAGCTTCCGACGGATCCACTGAACGATGACGAGCCGAAGCCCACGTCCTCCTGGTTGCCAAACCCGCTGCCGCTGAGACTGCTGCTGGACACCACGCCGGCGTCGTCGAGGGACGGCAGAGGCTTGGTCTTCGGTGCCTTGGACGCCGACGAACCAAAGTTGCTGGAGCCAGAGCTAGACGCCGAGCCCGCAGAAGCAGAAGCTGAAGCAGAGACAGATGGAACAGCCGTCACGCTCGAGACAACGTTGGTCGTGCTGCTGACACTGTTCACACCTGAGCTGGTCGCTGATCCGATCGCGCTCGACACCACAACCGTAGGCGACGGCGATGGGGTGACCGTAGTAGAACTGAAAGAACTGGTACTGGTAGAGGAACTGATGGAGCTGGTTGTAGAGAAACTAAAAGACGTTGGCAGCGAGTCGGCGCTGCGGTCCGCCTCACCCGCGACTTCATCGAAAGACGCAGCAGCACCACCAGCAGCCGAGGAGCCGACCGATTGGCTCGTCAGAGGTCCACTCGACCCATTCGAAGCACTTGGCGAGGCTCCATTGAACGCACCAGCCGAACCAGCCGAAGGTTCAGTCGAAGCACCAATCAATCCATTCGACTGGCTCGTCGAGCCCGTCGATTGGCTCGCAGTTGAAGTCGCCGAGGACGAGCCCAGGCTGAACTTGAGCTCGCCGCTGGCAGTCGCGACGCCAAAGTGCTGCTCGTAGTCGGTCGCGTGCGCGCTCAGCAGGTCGTACATCATGAAATAGAACGGGCTCGTGGCCGCGTGCTTGGCCGCCGCCCACTGCGAGAATGCGGCAAAGTACTTCTGTGCGTTCGCCAGCGTCGGGTCGTTGCCGGCATCCGAGCGCGAGCCCTGCGAGGGCCAGCCGGTCTCCGTGAGTCGCGCCTTACTCGCTCCCACCTTGCTCACTATCTGCGTCCATTGCGCGTCCAGCGCTCCAATCATGTCGGCCTCGCCGCCCTTGGTGAAGAATGGGTAGATATTAACACCCACGACGTCGCTGGCCGCGGCCACGCGGTCCGCGTCCGTCGCGTGCAGCCACTCCTCGAGTCTCTGCACCGTGCCGACGGGCACGTTTGCTCCTTTCGTCCCCTTGAGCGCGCTCTTGACCTTGCTGATGACCGCAATGATGTCGTCCGCCGAGCTGGAGCCAAAGTCGCCGTTCTTGAGATTCTCGTTGCCAGCGTAGATCGCCAGCACGCTCTCCGGGTACTCGGTCGCGGCGCTGATCGCGGCCTGGATGTCGTCCTCTAGGTACGAGTAAGACGCGCCGTTGACGCCGACCATCTGGATGCCGATCGCCACCTGCAGCTTGTTGGCCACCACGGCATTGATCACGTTCTGCCCGTAAAACTGCGCGTGGTACGTGCGCACAGCCGAGAAGCCCGTGTCGCTCGCGATCTGCTGCATGTCCGCGAGCAGCACCTGCTCGATCTCCGCCGGCTTGGAAAAGTATTTCTCCGCGTGGAACGGCGAATAGCAGACACCCGCCGCCTCCACGGACGCCAGCAGCAGCGCGCTCGTAAGCGCCAGCAGCGCCGCGCCAACGGTGCTCATAGCTGTCTTGGTGATCAGCATGATCTGTTGTTAACGCGGTTCGGTCCCTGGGGATCTGGATGTGGACCTGTCGTGGATCTCCTGGGAGTGGATGGATCGGATGGGCGTGGTGCTTATTGGAGACGCACCCACGCAGAGAGAGAGAGAGAGAGAGAAGGAGGCTGGAAGGAGGCTAATGAGTACTGTCGGCCGAATGAAAATGCTGGTTTTCGTTCGCCCGAAGTGGAAATGGACAAGGAGAGCGCTTGTGTTGCGTTGTGTTGGCCGCGCACACACACTCACCACACGCAAGCGCGCACGCAGACGCCAGACAGACAGGCAACAAGGGCAAGACAAGAGCAAGGCCATGAACAGAGCGCAAGCTGAAATTGCGATCAGACAATACCCACAAATTGCAAGGGATGGGGTAAAGCAGTTGACTTTGAGCTTCGGTCTTGAAATCTACTGCCTTCAGTGTCTAATAGGGATTAAACTGACAACGAAATGAGTACATTTGGTGCTGAGAGGCGAAAAGCGTACATTGACGAGGCAAATATTAGCACTGTATGCATACAACTACGATACTGACCTCTGAGGGGAACATTCTTTACCCATCCCCTACCCTCCACCCATTCGACTTTTGGTTTTGTTTGTTGACACGGGCGGAACGAGGAGAAACTGGGCATCTGGACGATCGATGAGCCGTCAGACAGACGCGCTGACTACTTTGACTTGCTATTAATTCAGTAGATTTGGCCAAATCTACTGTTTTTAGGTTGTATTTTGGATACTACCACTAGGATAACAGCATAGAGTACTGTATAGTACTCCAACTCTTCTGAACTCTGACCGTTTTCCAAACGATCCCACAGTCCTCGAAAGTGTTGACCACGCGGCTTTCTGACCCGCTACCACACAAAAATCCAATTTGTAACAGCAAAGTGAACCCTCTCAAGACGGGGGTATGTACTCTTGCAACGCGCCAACTTTGCGCGCAACTCAAACAAACAAACAAGCAAGCAAAACAAGCAGACGCAGCAAAAAGTGTCTGCTTGTATGATTGCAAGTTGTTTGCTTGTTGCTTGCTTGTTGCTTGCTTTTGACACACAAGTGTGTGCGCTTGTTTGATTTGCTATTGTTTGGCTTGCGCACTTGCGCACAACTTGCGATCTTGTGGCAGTCGTTGAAGACGAGTGCACTATTCTTTGGCGCTTGGGTTGCTTTGCGCTGAGGTTGTAAGGTCGCACTTTTGCCTTCGTACTGACTCACCCACCCACGCACTCACTTACACGCCAAGCGCGAGCCATGAAAGGCCAACTGGCACTCGAGAAGCTGAGAAAATCAACAAGAATGCACCGCACGTGTCTATAAATCGTCGATCGTGTTGTTCTTGATGAGCATGAACATGCTGGCGCAGCGATTACTTACTGTTCAGCATCTCGTGGATTGATCCAGGTCCAGGTGCAGCGCTCTCACTCAAGAAGCCTCGGCATTTCCAGATATCTCGCCAATATGAGAATTGAGAACGAACATGGAAAGAGAATTTAGAACCAGAAAATGATTCGAAAAAGTTCCACACAAGTTCTATTATTATGAGTTGGATACTGTATCTTCCATGGATGCATTTGAACCAGAGACTCAAAAAACAATATTACTGATGCTTTTCGAGAATGCGTCAAAAGCTGTGGCCCCAAAAACGCATGCATCAGAATGGACTTCACAGCGCGAAGAACGAGAATCCGAACGCTTTGCCCTCCTGGATCCAAAAATGTATGGTGCAAGCGCGCTCTTCACAACAGATTCTGTGCTGCTTGGAAATTCATTTTTGATTTTGAACCGTTCTGAAGTAACACACACACCGCCCAGTCTATTCCCGTATTTACCTTCGGGATGAAATCGACATTCGACATTCATTTTTCAATCCAGCCAATCACAAAACGAGCTGCAGTTTTCGACATTCAAATGCTAACATTTAATGTCGAAAATACACTGTTGACTGAATATGACGTTTTCGACACTATGGAGCCGCAACCGACCATCAAGATTTCTCAAATCCAAGATGGCTGCGTCGATCTCAAATAGCAATGGCATCACGCGCGAGAAGCTCGTGCAGCGCGTGCTCATGGCGTCCATTATCGTCATCTGCGTCACCAGCGACGCGTTCCTCGCACAGCAGTAAGTTTGAGTTTCTTTTCGTGCGCTCGCTGTGCTTTCACTGGCGCTATGCATGTTACAAATACCCACGCTTGAGCTCTCCACCTCTCGTTTTGTGCACTCTTGTGCATCCTTACTCATCATATATGTGGGTCCTATCGCTCGTACAGGGAGTTCATGAAGGACTACAAGCTCTTGCGCCACCTTATCGACAGCGGCGCACATGGCGCTGTCGGGTTCTGCTGCTGGGGCGTCTTCCTCTGCCAGACCGAGCGCAAGCGGCTCCATCGTGCTAATCGGTCCTCTTCATGCAGCCCAGATATCGAGAGCAATAGCCCAGCGAACACCGCTGGCAGTGACGACCAGCAGCCGTGGCTGGCATTTCTCAAGCGCTGCGTTCTCGCTGGCGTCACGGCGTCGTTGCTGGACGTCGACCACTTCATCGCGGCAGGCTCGTTCAGCATCTCGGGCGCCACGCACCTCAAGGTAAGCAAGCCTGCTGCACTACATTTCAGATATACTGGACTATTGCATGGGGATATATCCACATGACTCACTCTCTATCTCTCTATTGGAATGTATAATGAACTACTCTCAGCATCGCCCGTTTGGTCATGCCGTGACGTTCATCGTCGCCGTCGCGATGCTCGTCTACAACTGCTCATCGTGCAGCCAGCCGCTTGCCACGAAGACGCGGCGCGTGTGCTTTGCGGTCGTGACGCTCTTAAGCCACCAGCTGCGCGATGGCATGCGATTGGGTCTCTGGTTCTGGCCGCTGGGCTCCACACCACCGATCCAGTACTTGCTGTATCTGATGATGGAGGAAGCGCTGCCATTCGTCATGGCGTACTGGCAGAATCGCGTCGTCACCAAGTCCAACCAGCGACAGCAGCGGAGTGGCTTTGAGGCGATTGATCATAGTGATGGTGATGAAGATGAAGGTGAGAAGCAGGGTCAATGGGTATTTGTTGCTGATAGCAACCACGTAGAGCTTCGCGTCATCACGATTCGAGGCAGTTCAGACAACGATGACGACAAGTAACGAAGAAGACTGGCAAGAGTGAGAGATCTAACAAATCAGTATTTATGGTCTCGTATCGGATCACGATGACCAAGTTCCCAGGAGCAAATGACTGTACCTGGTACAATCATCCATCGATGACTGACAGCAGACTGACCGAATGCCTATCGACTAACCTTGTGTGTTTGAAGGTCGACCGGAAGGCTACTGGTTCATCATCAGCTTTCGGAAGTCGTCGTTCGTTTTCGGTTTGTTGTCGCTCGCAGCAGTTGATTGAGTTGGCGTCTGCTGCTGATGCTGATTTGAAGAACTTGCTGGTGCTGAAGAAGAAGCCGGCGCACTATTCGCTTTAGCTGAGACTGACGTGGAGGACGGATCGGCTGAGACTGCGATTTTCCTGCGAAGAGCGCGCGGCATAAGACTCATCGAGTTCCTCTGCGACTTGTTTGCTGCGACACCACCAGGAGCCCCAGCAGCAGCCCCAGTAACATTTCCCTTGTTGGCCCCCTTGGATTTCTTCTCATTACCAGCACTGCCTTGCGTGGACGGGTCCTTCTCTTTCTTTTTCATCTGGTTGTGCTGCTGCAGCAGGATCTGGTCGATCGAGAACCGTGAGGGCTTGAGCGTGATCTGGTCTCCGAGGATCTTCTTGATTTCGTCAAGGTGTTCGACACATTTCGTTGTCTGTTCTTCTGAGGCGACTTCCACGAGCCCATAGTCCTTGAGCTTCCCGCGCTTATCCTTCAAGATGCTCACGCGCTTCACGACAACCAGCTCGCCGACCGACTGCAACGCCTGCTGGATGCCTTGCTGCAGTTTCGCTTCACCGATATGTTCGCCACCGTTTTCTTTCGGAACCAAGCCGCCGACGTAGATCGTGACTGGATCAGTTTTCCACGTTCCATCGCGACCGAGATCACCGGTTTTGCCCTTGTTACCAGCATCTGGCGTTGTCGACTGTGGAGGTTTAGACTTCTCGATACTCATCGCTTGCCCCTTCAGCTCCAGCCCATTCTTCAGCAAGCCTACTTCAACGCCCTGCTCGTCGGAGAACTGGATGTACGCCATGCCTCGTG
Organism: Globisporangium cylindrosporum; assembly: GCA_038050675.1. Classification (NCBI taxonomy): domain Eukaryota; phylum Oomycota; class Peronosporomycetes; order Pythiales; family Pythiaceae; genus Globisporangium; species Globisporangium cylindrosporum. Next base: position 31,313 of record JALBZD010000191.1, on the reverse strand, counting down.
ACTTGACGTGGTTCGCACGCGCCTTCACCACGAGCCGCACTTCTTTGAATCCTGGAATGTCTTGGAACAAAGCGTCGAGCTCTTCTTTCGTCACCTCTTTCGAGATGTTGGACGCAAACAAAGTGTGCGCATTCGTCAGCGCTTCGTGAGTTTTCTTCTTCTCGATGCTCTTTTCAGCGACCTTGGTGAGAGCAGAAACAGCAGCTTTCTGAGGCTTTTGAGATTCTTTGGTTTGCTTCTGCTCTTTCTCTTGACGAGGCGCGGGTGTCGTCTTCGCTCGTTTTGGCTCAGCTTTGCTCTTCGTATCATTTGCTTTCCGCTTTCTCGACTCTGGTTGAGAAGAGGCGCCAGCAGCTTCGGATCCTGCTGCTAGCGCCTCTGCTGACTGCGCTGCCACCAATGCTGCTGACTTTGCCACCAAATCCGCGTGAAGCTGACGCACACGCAGAAAATGTTCCAGCGTTCCATTCTCGCGCTCGAACACCAACCAGATCTCAAGCACCGACGCAGGATAGTCCTTTACATGCTGCATCGCGCGCTCAAACACTATGGTTCGGATCTCCTCTGGTGTCTTCTTGGCTCCTGTGCGAACACTCTCCTGGTAATAACTCACCCAGACCTCGGCTTCATGGCCCCGTTTCTGCAGAATCTGGTCCCAGAGCGCGTTCCACTTGGCAAACTTGGTCGCGGAGCTACCGTCAGCTGAACTACCAAGCAGAGTGCACTTGGCATGATACTCCATAATGCGCGTGACGCCAGCTGCAAACTCTGGGAAGTGGGTCTCGAGAAAGCTCGCACAGGTTTCAAACGCTTGCTCGAGCTGCTGCATCGCTTGGATACTGTATTTGGAACGTGCAGCATGACGACGGCGGACATCACAGTACGTGATCAGCACGCTGAGGAAATGGTACGGATCCATCATCAGCGGATTCGTTCGCGAAAGGATACTGTTCTCGACAAAGGCGCTGATCTTGGTAAGTAACGCACCCTGGCGCTCCATTTCAAGGAGCAGGTCGTTCCACATGCTCGAGTCAAACGACACATTGCGCACCGCGCGCTGGTAAACCTGAAGCTTATCAGCATCACTTGCATTGGGGCTTGATGTCAGGAACGCAGCGTACTTGGACCAGAGCGTCGCACTCAGACACACCATCGTGACCGCGCGCTCAAACATGGACTTGAGCAGATCATCACCAGTAGGAGTCTCACTATCATCACTATCATCGTCGTCGTCCTGGGCTTCGTCCATGAGAGGCACGATCCGGTACGTGACAAAGTTGATGTACTGGAGCCACACTTGCTCCAACGGAAGCTCTTCCAGCCCATTCTGCGCCTGGGCTGTCTGTAGTCGCTCTTCAAACTGGCTCATCTTCTTCAGCAGAGGACCGAACACTTTGGTCTGACGCTTCACGGCGTCTTCAAACGGCTTCACGCGACGACTTTCAGCCTCTGGCTCCAGTGTGTTGTAGTTGTTCCAGGCTCGGAACTCCGACATCACGAGGTCGTTCTGCTGCAGCGGGAGCTTCATCTGGCGCAGATAGAACGCTCTCAGCTGCTGCTCTTTCGCCACTGGCGACTTGATTTCCTCTTCATTAGCACTGTCTTGTTGCATCAGCTCGCGATAGAATTTCCACACTTCGTGGCCCTGGGTGTAGTGCACCCCCACCGTGCGCAGCAAGCGCTCCATTATAGACTTGGCACTTGGCAAGTTTGCTTCGCCTTCATTGTCTACATCACATCAACACCAAGGCACGCATAGTAAGGTCAGGATTAGTATAGAAACAATCACACGCAAGCCGCATACAAGCACAATGTTAGAGTTTGACACGTTGAGCTATACCTTGTAGAAATTGCGCATACTGGAGCGCCAACGGCACCGACTGGTAGTCCTGGAACGAGAGCTCGAACACGCGCTGCGTGGCTGCAAGATCGCTCGCGGGCAGATCGCTCAGCCACTGCGCGTACATCTCCTGCGTCAGTGGGAACGCGCGCTGGAAGCGTGCATAGAGCGCGGCTCGCAGTGCGTGGTACGCCGTCACTTTCGGATCATCATCACCATTTTCTTCGCCGGCATCCTGTTCATCACTGCTCGCGGGCCAGCTGCGCGTCACGAGCTCGATCGCGGTCGTGTACAGCTCGTAGTGGAACGATAGCGGACCCTGCAGCAGCGACGCAGCGGTGTCCAGGCACTCGCGCGCGATATGCGGCGCTAGCGACTCGACATCCACGTCTACAAGCGGCTCATTGTCGTCATTCTCATCGATTGGCTGCGCCATGACAGCATCGTCTTCTGCCTCATCGTCGTCTTCGCGAACGATCTCCACGGGCACTCGGGTGGCCGACGCGTCGGCGATGACGCGCGTGGCGGTGCTGCGCTCGTACTCGTACTCGTCGTCGTCGTCTGAGGAGGAGAAGCCCGACGAGGAGGAAGAGGGCGACGGAGGCGCCATGTCACTCGCTTCTTGATACTTTTGATATTTTTTTTGTGTGTTGGAGCCAACGGGCCAATACATAATAATGCGAGCTTGGTTGTGCGGGGAAAGCGATCTTAAAGAGGTTTACATACCTGTGAGTATTATGCAAAACCTTCTTATCAACAAAATGGTGGAAATTGGTTCACAGGTGTGAGCATTGGTGCGCTTGTCACCATGGCCGAGAGAGAATGGATGAATGGACGGACAACTTTGAGAACCCTCTTCTTACATTGTACAGTTATCATACGAGCCGGTCTTCTTGTGTTCCCGCTGCATCTATCCATCCAATAAATAACTATTTCATCTACTAGTACCAACTACTTTACCAATGTGTGTGTGTCTTTCATCACTGCTACTGCTACTGCTGCTGATGATGGACCTTCACCATTTGCTTCGACAATGTCGGCACGCTTCTAAAACTGCACACCTTCCGCGCCTTCACGCATCTCACGCAGTATTTTCGTTCGAATCCCGCGGCTGTGGGTGCTGGAGGATTGGGATCGACGGCCGAGCCGTGTTCATCAGCTGATAGTCCTCGTCACTCGGCGACATGGGTGGCGTTGGTGTGTACGGCGGCGACAGTGGGGCCGTCAGCCTTTCGGCACCGACCGCACTTATGGTGTGTCCCTGGCGATCCGTGGAGATCGAGTAGATCGTCTCGCTGCGCTTCAAGATCGAACCAAAGTACTTCTTGCGCTTCGCAAACAACTCAGGCACCAATTGGAAAATCTCCAAGTGACCGTTCACCTGCGGAATCCCGTGCGTGCCCACGCGCTCCACAGAATAGTCAATGTCCACGAGCGCCTCGTTCGTCATGAGCCACTGCGCTACGCGCTTGGTCACCAGGATCTGGCCACCAGACCCCAGGTCCCCGATCTCGTTCGCGATCACCTCCGACGCGCCAGTGTACGTCATCTTCCCCGTCACCGCGTGGATGTCCTGCACGAGCGCGCCTTCCAACGGTGACGCGTCGTGGATCCCCATGCGCACGCGGAGTCCATTGAAGATCAGACGGTACCCTCCTGCGCGCTTCTTCTCGGTCGCCGGCACGAGACCGTGGAGCTCTTTCGGCCACTTCGCCATCACCAGCTGGATCTGTGCGTCCAGACAGTACGACGCAGCTTCGCGGATCGAGTGGAACGCGAGCTGGAACGCGTCGCCCGCGGTCGTGATCTCGTACCCTCGATATTTCGTCAGCAGGCCGCGCAGGATGCTGTCGTGGAGCTCAGTGGCACGTTTCATGACCTGTCCGTCGCCAACCCCCCACAGCGCGCTCGAAGACTCGATGTCTGTAAACACGAACACGGGGTTCACGGTCGGCGGATTGCCGCTGCTGGGAATGCCTGTGCTGGCATTCAGTAACAACTCACCGCCGTTGCTCTCGTAGAACGGTGTCTCAAGCTGCGTGGCCGCCATATCGAGCGGTCCACCGTGGATGAGCTGCGCCTCGACGTCGTCAGGTATACAGCAACCGCAGTACTTGAGCACGCAGGTCTGACTGCATCCGGTCGTGATCGAGAGCGCAAGACCCGTGACGTTGTACAACACCAAGCTTAAGCCGATGAACGTGAACAATCCATCTTCTCGGCGGATCTCTGAGCCGTAGATGATCAACGACGACACCTGGAACTGGAGCGCAAACACCAAGTAGATTACCCTAGGAAATATGGGGAGAAGAATTGATAGAACAGCAGTTGGTTAGTGACCGCACACATACATTATAATAACAGACGTTCAGGATTACAGAGGCAAAAAGTGGACGTACATGATGCGCCGGAGCCGCATGTAGACAGGCGAGCGGACAAACTCGCCCTGGATGTTCTCGTACTTGCGGCCATTGACCTTAAGCAGTACGAGCAAAAAGATCATGTACGCGAGCGAGAGGATCTGCACCACGTACACGAACAACAGACAGTCATGATTCGCGGCCGTGTACCCGACGCCCTCGCTCGTAAACGCGAGCGTGACATCCACGATCACGAACATAGCGAGCAAGACGTGGCCCCCGATCGCGTACAGACGGATGCGCGCGTGCTCCTTTTCCGCGCCGCGGTCCATCGATTTTCTCGCGAGTTTCGAGAGCTCGTACACCAGCGGGATCATCCAGATCGCGATCCCAAAGTGCGCAGCATCGCCAAAGAGAAGCACGAACGCGACGACGCCGTTGCGCGCGACCTGAAGGTGGAGAATCGCGTGGATCCCGAGCCGGTCGAGCTCATCGTACGTGAGCGGGGGCTTGTCTGGTGTAACGTTCACGTCGACGATGTCGCTTCGCGGGAGCGCGAGGATCCAGATGTAATAGATCATGCGCGAGGTCGAGTAGAGCCACATGTAGACAAAGAAAAGCACGAAGAGCCAGCGCACGCTGGACACGCGCAGGTCCCAGTCGCGGTAGAGCTTGTGCACGATAAGTGCCGTGCCGACGCTCGAGAGCGCCACGGACGCGAGTGCGAGCGGCGTCCACAGCATCGCTACCGTCGCCGCGTTCTTCCTTGCGTTGCGTTCCTGTTAATGCTTGGGCTAACTAATTTCTTCCCTGTTCGGACCGTTCACTGTGATTGTACGCTGAGACGTGTGTTTGGTCGCTCTGCTCGCTTGATTGTGAGAGCCTGACCGCGCTTGTAATCGAGGCAGAACACAGCAAAGCGTGCGTGAGAGCGGCTTACCACCTGGCGTGTTGTGTTGGCTGTGAACAGGCGGTTGGGGCGAGTGGGATTGCGTCTCTGCTGGGAAACAAGAGGCAGCTGGACAGCGATATGTATGGATACCCGACAGGTGGCTGGCGCGTGAGGGATGATGGGCTCTCTGCTGTGGCTAACGGTGTTGAAATGGCTGGCTTTGTCGTGAATGCGCACGAGAAGGCGGCTGGGAATGCGGGCGTTCGCGCACAGAGAAAGAAGAAGAAGAATGGCGTCAACACCTTTCACCTCCTAATACGACGAGCAGGTCGATTGGCCTATTTTAAGACAACGCGATATCCAAACAAACCAGAAAATGAGTTGTGACAGCCTGCCTCTTTCTTGTCGTGGCGTTGCTTGCTCTTTTCGTACTAAAAAATAACTGAGACCTTGGGAATGGAATGAAAAGATGGGGAGAAAACTTTTGAGAAGGAATGTGAATGCTGTTTGATTGTACGTGAGCGTCATGGCGTCATGCTGGTCGCGTGCCGCGTCTTGTTTATTGGCATGGTCGTTATACAGGGATCCATGCGTGAGTCAGACAGCCTCGCTGAATTGTGTGAAGGTGATGCGGGCAAGAAGAAGGCAAGCAGGGCAAATCATGCATGATGAGTGAAGAGAGTGAACTCGGCGGGGTTGAGGGCGTGTTTATGCCTTTCTCCACTTAAGTACGGAATGGAGATAAATATCGTACTTTGCAGGGAGAGATGTTGTCACATCCAAATTCATGTAGCAAAGCCAGAGACAGACAAACAGAGCCAATTCTGCGAAGAGAGTCAGTCAGTCGGTTAGTCATGCCGATGAGGCCGATGGACATTTGCTATGGATATGTGATCACGAAATGCGGTCGGAGTTGTGGGCTTTACCGTTTGTGAATGGCTTCATCATTACCTGCAGTTCGCGAGCCAACCACGCACTCCACTTGACAAAGGCTCTGGTCGTGGTCGTTGTGGTGTCGGCCCAGTCGAATCGTGGAGGCGGCTTGAGACATTTTCAAAGTGCAGTCAGCAAGTCAAGAACGATTGATCGATGAGTCAAGCTGGGATCGATGGTTCGAAGGTGGATGTTAGTAGGTGAGCGGATGGCTCGTATCTTGCTATCTTGAGATGGCCATCATGAGGCTCGCAAGTTGACTTTTGACAAACGACGAAACTGGTTCTGAGGAACCTCTCTCTGTACTGTGTACATGTACCCGTTCAGAATAGGTTGACATAGATAATAAATGTAAATTTACCTGTTTATATCGGATTTTGGTGTGCTGTTCGAAAATGGAGAAATTGGTGGAGTAGATGATTGAAAATGGTGGAAATTGGTTCAGCGTGAGGAGCGCTCTTCGCACATGCCTAGACAAAGAAATGAACAAGAAGCCTCCTCTTACATCACATATACCAACTAAATCATACGCGTTGGTCTTGTTCTCCTCCATCGAATAAAATAAATAATTCTCTCACTAAACTACAGGTTCTACTGTACCAATGCTTCGTTTCTGCAGGTCGCCAACATCTCATGGCTGCAGAATCAGACCTCATGCCTAACGTTTTCCACAATTCTCACGCGCTGTGAATCGAGTCTCGTGGTTGCAAGTTCTGGAGGATCGGAATCGACGGCCGAGCCGTGTTCATCAGCTGATAGTCCTCGTCACTCGGCGACACAGATCGCGTAGGTGTGTACGGCGGCGACTGGCTCAACCGCGCACCGCCTCCTTGCACAACTGTTATGCGTCCCGAACGGTCCGCGTAGATCGAGTAGATCGTCTCGCTGCGCTTCAAGATCGAACCAAAGTACTTCTTGCGCTTCGCAAACAACTCAGGCACCAATTGGAAAATCTCCAAGTGACCGTTCACCTGCGGGATCCCGTGCGTGCCCACGCGCTCCACAGAATAGTCAATGTCCACGAGCGCCTCGTTCGTCATGAGCCACTGCGCTACGCGCTTGGTCACCAGGATCTGGCCACCAGACCCCAGGTCCCCGATCTCGTTCGCGATCACCTCCGACGCGCCAGTGTACGTCATCTTCCCCGTCACCGCGTGGATGTCCTGCACGAGCGCGCCTTCCAACGGTGACGCGTCGTGGATCCCCATGCGCACGCGGAGTCCATTGAAGATCAGACGGTACCCTCCTGCGCGCTTCTTCTCGGTCGCCGGCACGAGACCGTGGAGCTCTTTCGGCCACTTCGCCATCACCAGCTGGATCTGTGCGTCCAGACAGTACGACGCAGCTTCGCGGATCGAGTGGAACGCGAGCTGGAACGCGTCGCCCGCGGTCGTGATCTCGTACCCTCGATATTTCGTCAGCAGGCCGCGCAGGATGCTGTCGTGGAGCTCAGTGGCACGTTTCATGACCTGTCCGTCGCCAACCCCCCACAGCGCGCTCGAAGACTCGATGTCTGTAAACACGAACACGGGGTTCACGGTCGGCGGATTGCCGCTGCTGGGAATGCCTGTGCTGGCATTCAGTAACAACTCACCGCCGTTGCTCTCGTAGAACGGTGTCTCAAGCTGCGTGGCCGCCATATCGAGCGGTCCACCGTGGATGAGCTGCGCCTCGACGTCGTCAGGTATACAGCAACCGCAGTACTTGAGCACGCAGGTCTGACTGCATCCTGTGATGACTGAGAGCGCAAGTCCTGTGGTGTTATAGAATACCAAACTTAAGCCGATGAACGTGAAGACCGTGTCATTCCGCCGGATCTCTGAGCTGTAGATGATCAACGACGACACCTGGAACTGGAGCGCAAACACCGAGTAGACGACCCTGTGATTGACGAGAAAAAGTGGAAAAAGGATGGGTTAGAGACGATAGGCATGAGAATCCTGGCAGTGTAGTACATTCATAGAAAATGAGCGGGGTGGACGTACATGATGCGTTGAAGCCGCATATACACTGGTGAGCGGACGAACTGGCCCTGAATGTTCTCGTACTTGCGGCCGTTCACCTGGAGCGACACGAGCAGGAAGATCATGTACGCGACCGAGAGGATTTGCGTGATGTACACAAACAGTAGACAGTCGTGATTCGCGATAGTGTACCCGGCTCCGTCGCTCGTGAACGCGAGCGTGACGTCCACGATCACGAATGCGGCGATCACCAAATGACCCCCGATCGCGTACAGATGGATCTGTTCATCTTCCTTGTCGGCGCCTCGGTCCATGGACTTTTTCGCGAGTTTCGAGAGCTCGTACACCAGCGGGAAGATCCAGATCGCGACCCCGAAATGCGCAACGTCCCCGAACAGCACGATGAATGCGACGAATCCATTGCGGGCGACCTTCAAGTGCAGCAATGCGTGAATGCCGAGCCGGTCAAGCTCATGATACGAGAGTAGGAGCGTGTCACTCTTGGGGTTCACGTCGACGATTTCAGAGCTGGGCAGCGACACGATCCACGCGTAGTAGACCGTGCGCGCGGTCGCGTAGAACCAGAGGTAGACGAAGAAGAGCACGAAGAGCCAGCGCACGCTGGACACGCGCAGGTCCCAGTCGCGGTAGAGCTTGTGCACGATGAGCGCCGTGCCGACGCTCGAGAGCGCCACGGTCGCTAGCGCGAGCGGCGTCCAGATCATGAGCGCCTTTGAGTGTATTGTTGCGCGTTGCCTTGCCTTGCTGTTGATGAATGCGCGGGGTGATTATTGCGTGAGCCCTTTGCCTCTTTGCTTGCTTGATTAATTGCGACTGAATAATAATGATGGAGGGCAGAACAGGCGGGCACTAACAAGCGCGAGCTTACCACCTGGCTGTGTGTAAATCCATTTATTATTATTCCAGCTGAAAACGCAGCACCAAAAAAGAAATCAAAAAATGACAGTGGCTGCCGTGTTTTACTGGTCATAAGTAATTTTTATGCTATTTTTCAAATAAAAAAGGAAGAAAACGATGGGCGCGAGAACAGGGAAGAACATGGTCGGCAGTCTCCATGTTTATTTAGGACGACGTCGTGTGGAGTCTCTTCACGCTCGTGTTTATTATTTGGAGGCTGCTTGCTTCCCAACTGGGATGAGTCATTTTGATCGAGAGAGAGTGCAAGATCCTCCAGGCTCGATCTTGAGGCGAAATCACCTTCGTACTTAATGGGGACGTTGACGTTGGTCACCTTTCGCAGCGATGACACCTTCGCAAATAACCTACCAGTCAACAATGTGAATGGAGACAAAGGCAGTCGATAAATGGATGGCATAGTACATCGCAATGTCCGACAGATCATATTGATCGCATTGGCGCCACCCGCGTGCATTGCAGTTCCAGGTGGCCGCCAGCTTCATATAAGCAGTTGACAATCGAGACTCAGGAGATCGAAGATGGTCGTCTATTAGTCGATTAAAATGGAGGCTTTGAGACATTTATTTCCTCGAAGTGAGCTTGTCACCGAGTCAGTCAAGTCGATGAGTCAACAATGATAATTCGCAGTGAGCTTGATGCTCGCATTGCGGTAGCGCTTGTGTCCAGTGTTATTACGAGAGGCTTGCAAACCAAAGAGCCTTTCAAAATGCACCCGTGCTGAAGATGATTTGTTTCATGCCAGTGCTGCTGCTTGGTCATCCATTCATCCATCATGCATGTAGGCTTGGGTGTGAGGAGAGCAGTGAAGAGAGTCAGTACTATCATTATAGACAGGATAGCATATACAGAGGTGGATCAGATTCATCAATATAAAATCAAAGAGATCATTATTTTACACATTTACAAAGTTAAATAGAAGAGGCAAAAACCACCAAACACACAAACTGCAAAAACTAACAATGCACGGACGGACGGACGGAGCTTTCCACTTGAGCTCTTGCTTATCCATTGAAGATGAAAACCGACTGCGATTGCTCGCTCTTTATCGACCTTAACCTCTCCAGCTTGGTGGTGGCATTAGCGATTGCGGCGGCGGCGGCGGCGAGCCTTCAGCTTGCCATAGAGCACTCGAGGCATCGACGAAGCCTGAGGGACTGCACCGGATTTTGTGATGCCGCCTGTCCTGCTGCCAATGCGACTGGACCTCCAGGGTCTCCGCTTCATGAGCACAGCCAGCATCATCAGACTGCAACGCAGAGACGGAGCTGATGACAGGACGATCAGCCGTCGGACCTACTCGGGTGACGAAAGGTTCATTCCGATCATTCCTGGCTCAATCTTGGTCATCAGCTCACTCACTCGCTCTCTTCGTGCTCGGAACTGGCTGGCTGTGCTGGGCGTCATTGAGGTGCTCGGTAATCATGAAGTCTGGATGGATGGAGGTTCATGGCGCGCTTTTCTCTATGCGTATGCGGCGTCTATCTATTTGTACATGGCGCGCCTGTGTGAACCTCCGTCCCTCTCGATACCCTCCTTTCACCTGCTACTGCATTCAATGTCTGCATCAGCCTTCTCAGATCTTAGCCTGTCGACGCTTGAACTCGTCGCGAAGTCCGATCGAGAAGCAGTCACGCTGGATCATCTGGTGCGGCGGCACAAACGACTCCGGAAGCTCCATCGCCGGACTCGACGGCGTGCCATTCGCGCGCATCTGACGCACACTGTGGTAGCGCGGCAGCGCCGAGCTCCTTCGGCTTGAAGGTGGCGCGGTCGCTTGCGACGCCGACGCCGTTCTCCGTCGTCGGGACTTGCTCTTACTGCTGCTAGTATTGTTCTCACTGTTGCTGTGAAACTTGCTGTTGTTGTCACCACTGCTGCTACTGTTGATCTTCAGACTGTTGTCGCTGTCAAAGTCCTCCATCTCAAAGATCTCGTCATCGTTGTCCGAGTCCGAGTCTGAGTCGTCGTCACCGTGGCTCTCACTATTCTCGTCGCGATCGTCTTCGTCCGTGTCCACAAACTCGTCACAGAACACATCGCCACCCCCAATGCCACCGCCGACACCGTTCAAATGGACACTGCGGCTGTTGTTGCTGCTCTTGATCTGCACATTGCTGAATGCAATGTCGAGTCCACCGAGCTCTGAATCACCAATTGGCTTGGATCCGTTCATCGCCACTGCTCCCATCATCACCGCGGGCTCCTCCCAGGAAAGCAGGTTACTCCCACCAGTCGTCACGTCCTGATTGTTGGTGCTCTTGCTGCCCTTGCTGCTCTGGTTCTTACTCACGGGTGACTTGCTCCCGTAGCGCTTGCTGCTGTAGTTCTTGTTGATCACCGTGGCGCCGTCGATGTCCGAGAGCTTACCACCGATGCTGCGGAAGTCCATGTTGTTCGCCGCTGCACTCGGGATCTGGATCGGTGCCGACGCCATCTTCTCCGTCGTCTTACCATCGACATCTTTACTGCTAACGAACGGGTCCGTGTGGCAGCGTCGTCCTCGCGCCAGGTCGGGCTTCATCGCAAAGTCATAGCCCATTCCACTGCTGCTGCTACTAGTACTCGTAGTAGTCGGCCGGCGCTCCTTGATAATGACGCCGCCGCGTCGGCTGTTGTTGCTGTAGCGCGCCGCCTGCGAGACCTGGTACCGATTCATGCGCGTCTGGAACTCGTCACCCTCGTGCTCCGTCGACGTGCTGAAGCTGCGACTGAACGTAACGCTGTTCCGGTTGTTCGGGTCCACGCGGTACCCGCGCATGCGGCGCTGCGCCGGCGTGCCCAGCGCCGCCGTCGATGCCGTACTACCAGAAGCACCAATTGGCGTGTGCTTCTTGCGCGAGACCACGTCCACCTCGGGCGTCGAGATGTTGAGCGCGCGTAGGTACTTGCCGCGCCAGTTCTTGCTGCTGCTGCCGCTGATGAACGCCGTGATGCGCTGCGTCTTGGATGGCACGGTCGATGTTGTGGACGCCGTCATGGAGAGCGCCGTCGCCGCTGCTGCTGCTGGCTGCCACCGCTGCTTGCTGGACTCGGCCATGTGTGCTGTGCTCATCGCGTTAACTTTATCGGGGATCTGTTGGGCGAGTCACTCCTTGCTTGCTTTGTGTACCCACGAGGCAAAAGCGCAATTGGCTTGATGAACAGCTACAGAAATTTGCAGTTGATGCGCGCAAGGGAGCAATCGAATCTTGAGCTGGGACTGTGTGTGCGTGTGTGTGTGTTGCGTGGTGCAAGTTGCGCTTGTTTGTTGGCTATTTGCGCGGCTTGCTTTTGTGCGGCTTGTTTGCTGGCTTGTTGTTTGTTGGTTGCGTGCCCCTCCTGGGGTTGCGCGGAAACGTTCTCTCTCTCTGGTGAAAGAGACGAAGCGGACCAACAGCCGCTTTATAGCACTGATGCTGGTGCTGATGCTGAGGAGCAGGCGGCTCGAACCAAGAAGAAGCAGACAACACGCGAGGCGAACTCCAGATGGCGGAAGCGATTGTTTACTTGTGGGCCGAGCAAACAAGCCAACGCGCACGCACACTCGATGACGGACGGGCTGCAGGCAATTACCGATTGAGTGGCGGCGTGCGCAACACACACACAACAGGCGCAAGCACAAACTTGTTGGCTTGCTTGTTTGCTTGTTTGTTGTCGCGCGTGCAAGTTGTGGATTGACTTGTGAGTGGAATGGTGGCTGTCTGTCTCCTTCCCCACAGAGAATCCAAAAATGGAACGTTTGCATGCAATTTCGAGAAAGAGGTTGGTGGTGCAATTCTAATGTTGATAGACTCTACAACTGTCTCATTCTAATACTTGCCATGTGAGATATATTGAATAGGATTCTAATATATCAATGATTATTATAGTAAAATTAGAATATAGACCTCTTTAAAACAAGTTTGTGCTGTGCCGTTTGCTGTCTGTCGAGAAAGCGAGAAACACGCGGAGATGCGTCGAGAACGATTTTGACTTGGTGTTTGTATGTGGACGCGGCTGATTGGCTAGTTGCGCACCCCACTTCGTTCACAACGACCAGCTCTGCCTCCTCAAAAAGCTGAGCTCCAAACTGACTTTGTATGGAATTTAAGCTGGCAATTTTGCTTGTTCGAGTGTGCGTGCGCTGAGAAAGATGGATGGCCACGAATTGTGCGTGTTGCTCTGTAGCAAGACTGGCGAATGGAGAGACAGGGAGAGATGATTTCTTGTTTGTTCAGTGTGAGGCATTCATGGGCTGGCAAACTTGCACGAATGAATGGACGAGCGTGTGGGCAACATCGCGCATGTTGAATGCAACTTTTCAGCAACCTCTTCGTCACAATAAACAGTATTAGTGGGAAAGGAGAGAGAGAGAGGGAAATCGGATTTGAATTGCGAGGTCCTGAGCTAAACGGTTTGGAGGCGTGTGGACGAATGCAAACTGCCGAGTGCGACAAACAGCGCGAGGACACTCAGTTGATTTCGCTGCCCTCGTACAATTCCAGTTTCCGTCGTGCTGGGTCAGCTCAAATGTTGTTTCACGACAATCGCTTTGCAGGCGTGAGGATGACTGGTTCGCAGCACTCACTGAGTGCAAGCAAATCCAGCGCAAGCCAAGTCAATAAACATTGCATTGCACGACTACAAACAGAAGACGCCCCCATGTGCTGCCCAGAACCAGAACCAGCCTCGAAAGCCGCCATGAACACAAGTTCAGTTTCCGCCCGTGATCAGGCAAAAATAAGTGGGAAAATGTCTGGGTATTATTCTCGAACTGTTGATTTTCTCAAAAGCGTCAAAATCATGGAAATGCTCATTTTAGCTCATTTTGTCTCTGTTTCAAAGTTCAACTTGCGGGAATTGAATGTTTTTTTTGCCTGGTCGCAGGTGAGGCGATTAGATGATTGGCTGCTGAGGACTCCCAAGACTGTGAGATTCCCTAGTCCCACGGTGCCACTATGCTCTCGCGTTCGTGGGAGGAGCAGATCTTTTTTGTCTCAAAAAACGCGAATCAACAGAGACCAGTTATACATGGCTAGATAACATTTATCAGTTAGATGGAACTCATGCAAAAATTCAGCGAGTAATAAAAAATAAAATTTGAAAATAATTGTGGTGCTGGGTTGTGCCCTAGTCTCTCACCAAAGTACGATGACATCATCACCCACAACTTTAAAGATGGCGATGCTACAACGCCTCTATCTCTGGTGTGAAGTTCCGAGAACTGCACGCAGTTGATCCAGTTCACAAATTTCAACCAAGCGGCACCAGTACGCGGATAGTATCACAATCAAGTCTGGAGAGTACGCGAAACGACTAGATAGAGCTCTGGATGCACGCTTGCGTGAGAAGTCGCCTTATTCTTTGGCACGACAAGTAATAGAAAATCGCGTACCGTACTGACTTGGCATTCCTGAAGAAGGAACCAATTTCTCAGCATTCTGCGAGTGCTTTAACATCCCAAAGGTTGCTGCAAAGAAGGCTCTCCATCATAGCAGTCCTCAATGTATGGCTGGCTTCAGAGCTGCCACCGGGTCGACAACAACATTGTGGTGACAGCATAGCCGTGACTAATCGAGAGAGTACAACAAGCACGAAGAGGGGACGTGAGAAGAGGACATTAGGACGAAGACGAAGACGATCGAGTATCGTCCAGTGACTTATCAGCAGCCAAATGTGAGGCGAAGAATCCATCTCGCTGTTTCAGCATCCACCAATGTCGGAATGGCGAGTAATCACGAACCAGAGTTCTTCCAACTTTTGAGAGCTAGAAGCGCGTGTTATGATAGAACGAAAGGAATGCCAGCAAGTGTCCTCTTCAGATCCGACCTCTGATCGGAAGCGCAACTTTCTCGCAACCATCAAACAGCAAGCAATCGCAAGCAAATCCCCCCTCCCAATGATGTACATCTAGTCCCCTGCATTCCAGTCCAACCAATCATCTGCGAAGCAAGAGAATGGACTTGAAAATGGGATTCTCGCTTGTGGGCTGGTATTTCAGCAAGATGATTCAATTGAGAAGACATAAGGTGTATCCATAATTTGTCTGTGACATGTTGACAAGTCTTCTCGATGGACGAAATGATTACCGGACCTCTGTCATTACATTTCTGAGCAAAGATGCTGCGGCAAAACAATCAAATTCAGATGAATTCAGAGATTGAGAGAGCCTTTATAAATAAATATATGCTGTCAAGACCTGTGGATGGCCGTGTTCGTCGCATTGTGACGATCGTTTGACGCATCCCTGTCCCTACAATAGGATACAAGCAAAGTGTTTTATATAATGCAAAAAATACGCCATCATTCGGACTTCATTATGAACTACTCCATTACCTCATCACCTCAATGTCCTTTCATAATAGGCTGCAGATTGACACCCTATTTAAAAGGGTTTTGAATACAAAAACAACCTTTCTATCTTTGGTTTTCGCCACAGGATTCTAGTTTCTTGCAAGTGTTTACTGCCGCAAAGTTAGAATTCCTTGATGATATACACTGCATATTTGACTGACTATACACCCACAACGGGATTTTCAATGCTGAAAAAGTGAAAACATAGAGTGAATTACAATCTCACGGCAGGTCTTTTTTGGTTGATAAAGGATTCTGAAATTTGGGGAAAAATGCTATTTTGTTAGATAATTAGAAAAACGTGAAAGTGTTTTTTTGTGTGCGAGCGCTCACACAACAGAAGCGAAGAAAGCAGGAAGAAGCAAGCAAGCAGACGAGCGACGAGATCGACCGCAACAGCGTAGCGCGACCTCTTCGTGCGAGTGAGCGAGCGAGGGGGACACGAGACAGACCTACAGGTACAGGGCGACGGCAGCGACAGCGTAGCACTTCGTTCTCTTCTCCATCCGGTCGTTGGCAGCGCCTTCGTAGACGCACGCGCTCAGCAGTATAGGGAGCTCAAGCTCAACGTACCAGCAGCTCCACCAATTAATTCTCCACCCGCTCCAGTCCAGTAGCGAGGGAAAGCGGGGGCGAACACACACACAGGGCGACAGATAGTGATAGAAGCACGTGAAGAGCAGGGAAGCGCATACGATGCTGCTCTGGACGCCGATCGCGGCGACGATGATCGCGGTCTCGACAGTCGCGACGGGCATGACGATGCTGAGCCTGCGGCGCAACTGGGACCTGCAGGTGTCGAGCGTGCGGTGGCTCTTTTTCTTCTTCTTTGTGTATTTATTCCTCTGGTGCCTGTCGCGCACCGCGTACTTCGTCTGGGTCATCTTCCTCCCACAGCGCAAGATCAAGGACATGAACACGAACGATCCGTTCGACTACGAGGACATCGACCGCCTGGGCATCCACGCTGTCGTGTTCCTGAAGGAGGCGCGAAGGGGCTGGGTCGCCGCGATGCTCTGTTTCGGGGACGCGATGCTCTTCGGCGTGGCGCTCTGGATGTTCCCACTGACGTACGAGCTGTCCAAGATCGCGACCAAGTCCATGGACCGCGGCAAGGAGAAGGAGCGCGCCAAGATCAAGCTCTACTGCTGGATCGTGCACGGCCTCTTGCTAGTGTTCATCGTCGCCGAGTCGACCGTCGCAACCATCTACAAAGGGTACACGGAGGAGACGCGCATGTGCTTGATCTTCATCTACTTTGTACAGTTTGCCAGCATGGCGTACATGTTCGTGCTGCTGATCCAGCTCAAGATGCGCGGTCGCAAGTACGAGACTGTGCACGGTGTCTTCATCGCGTCGCCCGTGTACCAGCGGCTTAAGCGCATCATGGTGGTGTACGCCTTGTTCTCGTTCCAGTTCCAGCTCTCTTCTGTGATTTTGTACGGCACGGAGACGCGTGACAAGATCGTGCTGGACTACATCGGCGTGAGTCTAATCGTGTACCAAGCTTCCGGTTTGGCGCTCGCTGTCACGACGAGCTGCAGTCAGGCGTGCGTGCTGGACATGTGCGGCTGTTGTCTCCCAGACGACGTGGAGGCGCAGCTGCATGCGCACATCCTGCATGGCGAGCCGACTTCTCCGCGCGACAACCACACGCTGGACTTCAACGAGCCGCCGCGCGTGAATCCCGTGTTCGTGTTCACGGACATCGAGTCCTCGAGCGCGCTGTGGGCGATCGGCGACGGCCGCATCATGCAGCGCGCGACCGAGATCCACGACAACATCCTGCGGTCGGCACTGACGAAGTACCGCGGGTACGAGATCACGACGGCGGGCGACGCGTTCCACTTGGCGTTCCACACGATCCGCGAAGCGACCGAGTATTGTCTCGACGTGCAGCTGCAGCTGCTGGTTGCACACTGGCCGAAAGAGCTCCATGGTCTTGTTCCGTCGACGAGGAGACAGCGCTCGGGTCATCGTCTGATATTCGGCGGGCTTCGCGTGCGCATGGGCATCCACGACGCCGCCGACACGGACGGCACGCTGGTGCACAACATCCACGCGGTCACAGGCAAGATGACGTACACGGGCGCGTCGGAAGTGATCGCGAACGAGGTCGGAGATCTGGGCGACGGTGGGCAGATCCTGGTCACGCAGCGTGTCGCCGACTGGCTGCAGATGTACGAAGACCTGGTCGCAGTCGAGTGTACGGTGGACCACGTCGGCGCGTACGCAATTCCGCAGATCAACGCGAACCTGCAGGTGTACCAGGTGACCCCCGAGGTGCTCGCAGGCCGCAAGAAAGTGTTTTCGAAGCGTCTGCGGCGCCGCGCGGCGAATCTGTCGTTCTCCGGCGCGCCTGCGAGTCTGAACGGACGCGTGCGGTTTGCCAGCCACGACCTCCCAGGCACCGCTCTCGCGCGCCACGCCTCGCATCGAAACTTCACCATTCCGCAGCGAATCGGCTACTACCCACGCGCGACCAGCATGTAAGATGAGAAGACAAGGCGAGATTAGCTCAAGGCTCAAGAGGAAGAAGAAGATCCAAAGCGTAATACTAGCTGACAATCGCAAGACTGAAAGACCGGCCGGTCGCCATCACATCATCCAAGTTGGCAAGCGTTGTGTTGACTCACCATTCGCGCTCCTTCCTTTGCTGTATAATAGAATGAAATAATAATCCGTGACTGTGACCACGCTACCCTTTCTCAGTTCTCTTCTGCAGCACGCACTTACCGCAGCTTCCACGAATTTCTAACGTGCTGATCCCAGAAACGGACGCCGTCGTCCATCATTCCACCCACTATTCGTGCTGCTTGCTTCAAGCCTGGGGAACACGCTGGACGACGACGTGGCTTGTTCCACCGATCCACGCGTGGTGCCGGGCGCTTTGCTCCACGCGGATCCACCGAAGAAAAGCAATACCTGGCAGATTTGAAGCGACGAGTGGTGAGAAGACACGACGCATCCGACCTAAAAACAACCAACAACAAGATCAGCATCAGCATTAGAATTGTCCCATGTCGTGGACCCTCGCGGCCGCGGTGATCATGGCAGTATCCGCCTTTGCAACGGGTCTCACTGCGATCAAGCTCCGCGTCCGATGGAAGGCGATTGACATCTCGAGCGTGCGCTTTCTCTTCTTCATCTTCTATGTGTACCTGTGCGTCTGGAGCTCAGCGCGCACGGTCTACTACATCTGGATGAGCTCACTTCAACGAAGCGACATTCTCCAAAACGAACAAACAAGTGCTCAATTGACCGACTCCGAGATCGATCGCTTGGGGGTCCATGGAATTCTCTATCTTCAGGATGAAGCCAGGAAAAACTGGGTCACGGCGCTCATTTGCATTGGCGACGTCGGGCTTTTTGGCGCATCGTTGGTGATCTACGCGCTGGCGTACGAACTGTTTCGCATCGCATGCCACACGATGGACCGCGGTGTTGCGCGCGAGCGCGTCAAGATCCGCACGTACTGCTGGGTCATTCACAGCCTGCTGCTGCTCTTCGTCTTTATCGAAGCCATCTTCGTGCTGGTCTTCAAAGGATACACCGAGTATACGCATAGCTGCTTACTCGCATGCTACGTGATCCAGGTACTCAGCACGGCGTACATGGCCGCGCTGCTGATCGCACTGAAAGCCCGAGATCGCGAGAACGAGCTGATCCACGGCGAACTCGTCCGCTCGCCGGTCTACATGCGTCTCAAACACATCATGTGAGTGTGTGTAGATATTTTTTTGCTCTCCATTCTCGGCAGCTTCAGCATTGTTCCTCATCTATTGACTGTCTCGTTTGCGGATCCATCGATTCCAGGATGGTTTACGTGCTCTTCACCTCTCAGTTCCAGCTCTCGTCGCTCATCTTTTACGTGACGCAGCATCGAACTTCGGCGCTCACGCAATACATGGGAGCGAGTTTGCTCACCCTCAATGCCACGGGGCTCGCGCTCTCCATCACCACCTGCTTCAGCCAAGCATGCGTCCTAGCAATCTGTCAATGCTGCTTGCCCTACGAAGTGCAAGCCCAGCTTGTTGTGCAGGGCAACCTTGACGCCGACCCGAGGATCGACCCGCCTCCACAGCAGCAACCAGTGTTCGTCGTCACAGACATTGAGTCTTCAAGCGCGCTCTGGGCGATTGACAACGGGCACCTCATGCAGCAAGCCACCGAGATTCACGACGGGATCTTGCGCGCACTGCTCATTAAATACCGCGGCTACGAGATCACAACGTGCGGCGATTCCTTTCAGCTCGCGTTCCACACGATCCACGAAGCGGTCGACTATTGCCTGGCTGCTCAGCTCGATCTGCTCCTTGCGAAATGGCCGGAGCAGCTGCACAACATTGTCAGTGCGACCAAAAAGCAACGATCAGGTGTGAGAAAGATCTTCCGGGGTCTTCGCGTGCGAATGGGGGTCCACGATGCCGCACTTTCCGATGGGGACCTCGTGTGCGATACCCATGCGGTGACAGGAAACTTGACGTACACTGGCGCATCGAAGCTGATCGTGGATGAGATCAGCGACATCGGCAGCGGAGGGCAGATCCTGATCACGCAGCGCGTCGCTGACTGGCTACTTCATCATGAAGACCAAGTCAGTATTCGATTCGTAGTGCGCCATGTCAAAGAATACGCGATCCCTCATGTAAGTGCGCATCTGGAGCTCTACCAAGTCGTCCCGCGCACTCTCCAGGCGCGACTGCGGTATTTCCCGCTCCCTCGCACGTATCAAGCTGGCAACCAGAGCTTGTCGCGCGGATTTGGTTCATTTCGAACTGGTGCTGCTGGTGCAAATGCTGATCTCGCTAGCCTCATGGAGTGGCGGATCGGATACTCGAGTAGTAACGCACTCCGTGCTGCGACTCGCATCGATGAAGAAGATGAGCATGTAGATGGCGATCACATTGTGCAGGTGTCGCCTGATGAGAGCTGCGAGCTGGATCAACAGTATGCTGCCCTCAGAACTCCATGCTAGATAGAGTGTAGAGATATGCTGCATCGTCAAGTATTTGATGTACATACGTTTGTGTATGCTTGCTTTTGATTGACGACAAGTTTTATCAATGTGATGCAGGCATTAAGCCCTAGAAGATGACGGTGGCGCTGTTGTTACCATTGCCTGGTCAGGAATGTAGCAAGGTTAATGTGTTGGCAAGAGGTTGTGGGGAGAGATAGAACACGAAGATACATATGGGAAATGAAGAGTGTAATGTACAAATCACAAACTTGTTTTTTCTTCACCGTTTGAGACGCTAAGCAGAGAGGGGAAGCCCTTGGTAAACCTTTGTTACCAGAACAAATGAGTACCGTACACCCACTGCAACCAGTACAGACTACCGCTCCGGTGAGGAGCAGGTCAGTCCACGATACGTACGTGGATACGACAGATATACAAAAATCAAAATTTTGTACTCTAATCGCTTACGCGGCACAGTCGGTCTTCTTCGCCTTGCCTCCGGTAACCTTTGCAGCGGCTGGAGTCGTGGCAGCTGGGGTAGCCGCTGGCGCGGCTGGTGCGGCTGGTGCGGCTGGAGCTGGGGTCGAGTCGTCTTCATCGCTTTCACCATCATCGTATTCGCCATCGTTCTGCGTAACCGAGGAGTCAGTCGCAGGGGTAGCAGGCGCGACAGGGGTAGCAGGCGCGACAGGGGTAGCAGGCGCGACAGGGGTAGCAGGCGCGACAGGGGTAGCAGGCGCCACAGGGGTAGCAGGCGCCACAGGGGTAGCAGGCGCCACAGGAGCAGCAGTGGTCGCGGCTGGAGCAGCAGTGGTCGCGGCTGGGGCGTCGGTGGCAGTAGCTGGCGCTGGGGTCGCGACCGAGCCGTCGCCAGATGGGATCTCAAGCTGCACCACACCGTTGACGTCAGCGAGACCGAAGAAGTTCTCGTAGTCAGGCTGGTTGCCCTTGGTGTCGTACATCATGAACCAGTACGAAGTTGGCTGGCTCTTGGCCCAGTTGGCATAGTCCTTGAGGAACGACGACGCAATCTCCTTCGATGGAGCATTTCCAGAAACCTGGGTGGTACCACCACGTGGCCAGCCAGTCTCCGTGATGTGCACCTTTCCGCCTGGGTACTTGTCGTTGATCTGCTTCCACTGGTCGGTCAGCTTCTCGATTGGAGACTTGGTGCCAGGGGTGAAGAACGGATAAATGTTCACTCCGATCACATCCGAGGCAGCAGCCAAGGCAGCCGCGTCACCCGCACTGACCCACTCGTTGATACGCTGCACCGAGCCGATCTTGATGCTGCCGTTCGAGATGCACGTGCGGAGCTGCTGGATGTAACCCGCGAGCTGCACGCCAGTGAACGTGCCGAAGTCGCCGTTCTTGAGGTTCTCGTTACCGACGTAGATGGCTTCAACGCTTCCTGGGTTCGCCTTGGCGCCGACGCACGCAGCGTCGATCTCGCTCTGGATCTTGCTCGCATCGCCCATCTGGATACCAACCGCGACCTTCACGCCAGCCTTGGCGGCTTCGTTGATTACGTTGAGACCCGCGAATGACGCGTGGTACGTGCGCAGACCCGAGAAGAAGGTCTTGACCTGTGCGAGATCCTTCTGAAGCACGTCCGACGTGACGGTATTGTGGTGCCACGGCGAGTAGCACACACCGGTCGAGAGCGCACCGGCGTCGGCGGTCGCGGCGGCAAGCGCAGTGGCCATCGCCACAACACCCATGTACTTTGGAGTAATCATCTTGGATGCGAGAGGGGGGGAAAAAGTCTGCTTGGCTGTGGTTTACTGTGTGAAGATCACGGTCTCGCTTTCCGTTGAGGCGAGAGAGGTGATCGGTTGGTCGAGTGCGCGGGAGCAGGGATTTTCAGAACTGACAATTGCAGGAAGAGGAGCGGCAGCGCGGAGGAAGAGGAGGCGAAAGCGAGAGGGGAAGACAGTCAATCTGGCGCGCACGCGATAACAACAACAGCAGGGAAACGTACAGGTAAGTAAGCGAAACGCTTTCCTCTACGCACACAAGAGCGAGAGGGGGATAGAAAGTCAGACCACCATGCTTTTGTCTGGTGTTTTGTAACTGGTGCAGATGAGCATGTGGGTGCTTGCCGCTGGAAGTGTGGACCAGTTTCATTCAGCTTTCCGTTTGGCTGTTGGGAAGGTTATCAACGAGCTGGAGAGCTTATAGTACTACATAACATTAGAAGAGGCTAAGGTATTGTTTATGAGCCGGCTCGGTAAAACAGCAGAGAATAAGACATAAAATAACCAAATTAAGTTTATTTGTACTCTCACACCTGCAAACGCGTCAAAATGAACTGATATAACACGTAATTTTTGTGCTACAAATTTTCTGTTTGTAGCGGTAGTCATTGTACTGGAGACCACTCTGACAGCTCAAATTGCCTTTGACCAGCTGAAAGACGGTGGACTGGCTGGATAGAAAAGAGCGGGTGCAGCGAGAAAGTCCCACTCCCGAAAACCAGCTGTTTCGATGAGCGGTTTGGAGTTTGTATGGGAGTTTATATGCCGGCAAGCGTTCCTGGCAGGTGGCTGGGAAAAACGGTCGTCGCATTGCCATCTGGTGAGCGTCGGGTTGTAACGGAAGAGTCAAACGAGCCAGACACAATATCCTCGCATCATGCGAAATTTGTTCCAATTCACTGCGTGCGTTTATTAAAGGAGCATTGTCATGTAGTTGGGTATACGGATCCTAATGTTGTCAGGAATTTGAGATTGTATAAAGGTAAAGAAATGCCGAGGCAGATTTTCTGATTGTGCAGCGATTGGCAACGAACGGGTCCTCGGCGAGATTTTCTCGCTGATTGGCTTTCTCATTTCCATTTGAGCCCACAAAGAACCATTTTGACTTGCTTTTTGTATGGCACTTTTCAGCACATCTTGATGATCATAGTCAGCATTTTGGTCGCTCCCAATCGCGATCCTTTGCGTGCGAATGAATGAATGCACCAACCCAGTCGCAAGCCAAACTCAGGCTGAACTTGCGCCGACTAATGCATGCGAGCAGCTACAGCTACACACAAAAGCAGCCAATAACACAGTAAGCTAAGACA
The DNA here is from genome assembly GCA_038050675.1 of Globisporangium cylindrosporum. Taxonomy (NCBI): domain Eukaryota; phylum Oomycota; class Peronosporomycetes; order Pythiales; family Pythiaceae; genus Globisporangium; species Globisporangium cylindrosporum. The sequence continues at coordinate 8,046 of JALBZD010000191.1, read as the reverse complement.
AATTGCACATCAATGCAAAAGGGATACTGTAGGTCTGTGTGTATGTGTCGCCTTGTTCCATTCTGTTGACTTGCACGTTTTCCTGCTATGCGACCGCTTCCGAACTGATCCTTTCACAGCTCGTATTAACCATAGACACCTCCCAGCCAGCCACAGGCGAACAGGAATGACGTGCAGGATCCAGCTGGAGTTGGATTTTGTATTCACAGAGTCAGCGAGTGGCTCTTCGAGTTGTTACATACAGGCTGGTTATTTTTCTCAGCAACCGCAAGAGTGATCGAATGGATTCGACTTGCACACACAACCAAACGAGCGCACCCCAGAACAAGCCACAACCACACACTCACACACACACCTTCACACGCAAGCAAACTTCGAGTCTAATGATCAGTACTGTAGTCACGAAAAGCATTTCATTTCGCCCAAAAGTCGATATTATTATTGACTCCGACAGCTTTTTGTGTGTGTAGACTGCGCAAATCGCGCTGGTTGCGCGTTGTCAGTTGACTTCCTGGCGAATAATACGTATCCGGATCGGGCGATCAGCACAACGCTGTGACTGGAACCTCAACGAGTTGGGATGCTCGCTCATGCTTCGCTTGCTTGCACCCAAAGTCCAGTTCGCAGGTAATGCTGGTGCATTTGGTGCTGCTGACACACTATCTCTCTACGCCTGCAACAGCAAACCACAACATTGCGGCGCGAAGAGTGGGTGGATGATCCCCTCTCGCCGTCTGTCCATGTTGGAGATTAATTCGACAGTAGTACGTTGCCGGTTTGGACCCTGAAGAGCAATACTACAGAAGGAGGTGAAAAAAGGCAAGATCCAGTCATGCACGTCTATGGCTAGACTGTCCGTCCACTTGTCGCCTGACGTGTGTTGCTTGATTGGTTGTCTGTTTGCTACTTCGGCACTTAAAAGCCCTTTTGAAGCCCCATTTCTCTATACCATTTCCAGTTCAAATTCATGAAATGGACTTTGACGTGCACGAGTGAGTAAATAGACCTCTCAAATTTGCAACTTCATTCTCCAACGTCGCTTGCATATCTCTCAGACTGGAGGGTTTTGCCGAATCAATATCAGTATCAGTCGGGGAGTATTCATAATGTCGATGCCAAGTTTAGCCCTTGTTGCTGCTATAGAGATCTACGTTTCACATCCTCATCGCGCGCATCGAAAACTTGCTCGAGATTCTTATTATTAACCAAGGTACATCGCAGATCACGCGTGTGTAGTGACATTGATAGGAAATCACACAAGAAAAACTGGGGAAGACCGCCCAAAACCTCAGTTCCATGATGATCGCTTTGACATTATTGTCGGACTTGATATTCGGATGCAAGATGTCCTGCTTACGGAAGTGAATGGCAACTTGGTTCAGCAGCTTCTAGCTCCTATCGGTGTTTTCACCGCACTTCAGATACATATGTAGATATTACTCAAACACTCGTTTTGACTTTGTTTGCTATGGCGAATTCGCCACAACTGTCGCAATTGCTGGAGCCTTCTGGACCAAAGTTTGCTGCGACTGCCACAACTCGTAAAGCTTGTCTACCTCAAACGCGATCTTCACGCGCAGCGATGGATTCGTTTCGTACATCATCTGGATCATTATCCACTGCGAAACATTCAAACACTTCGGTTGCAGCGGAAGTCTTCCATTTCTGGCGTAACGGACGAACCGCTGCATCCACCGTCGCACCCAAGGGTAGCTCACAAGTCAGTGCCTCCAGCATCAACATCCCGGGAGATCTCCAGTTCACAGCTCCCATCTTCGTCACATCGACCTGGATCTCCACCTCGTTCAGCACACAACTCAGCCCAAAGTCGATCAGCTTCGCCTTGCCGTCCATGCCCATCAGGATGTTGTCGCACTTGAGGTCATTGTGTGCAACGTTCTGTGCGTGTAAGTACTCGAGTCCCAGAGCTGCTTCGTACAGCTTCTCCCACATCAGGTGCTCATTGCCAGGCTTCTTCAGATACTTGTTCAGCTCACCATTCGAGGCGTACTCGCACACGAAGTACCGCTTGTCGATATGACACGCTCCGTACATCTTCAAGACGTGCGGGTGGTTCAAGCGATGCCACACCCGCACTTCATGCAGCAGCAGTTCAGTCGAAATGGTGCCGAAGTCCTCTTCGTACCCCATGAACTTGATCACGACGGGAGTGTCCGCCCAGAGTCCTTTGTAGACGGTTCCAAACGAGCCTCGACCAATCTCACCCGACTTGCTAAACACCAGGTCTCGCAACGACAGGAACCAAATCGGTGCTGTTGAAGATGTTGCGAGACCTGCTCGCATCCAGAGGTTGTGGGTTGCTGATGGCGTGTCGAACTGGATCAGCGTGACAGCGCTGGAGTTTGCGTTTGCGTTTTCGTGATTCGATCTGGGAGCAGCTCCACTTATCAAGCCACCCTCCTGCTTGTTCTCATTTAGCGTTCCTTCGTCGTGTCTCCACACACGAATCGGGTCTCCATCTGGCACGTCCAATGCGTCCAGCAACCGATCCAACTCAGCGTACACCACATGGTACATCTCAGCGACATGGCGGCTTCTCGCCAGCTCGTACATTGATTTCTTGGACACTGCAGTGCGCAGATATCGTTGAAATCTGCTCAGGGACGTGCAGAACTGCAGCACTTCAGTATCCATCGGAATCTTGTAGTGTACTTGGAGCAGTGCGAAGATGTACTCGAGCGCTGGGTGCACATTTTTGGACATCCAGTGATGACCTTCCAGCTTCTCACTCCTTGATCCGATGTATTGAAGAGCGTTCGGGATGGTATCTCCATCAAGGTCTGCAAACCCGTGCCCATCGATGGTTTTGTTTTCAGTCTGCACACGAAAACATCGCAACAAGTTGTAGAGTCAGTTACCAATCCATTCTTTGATGTTGAAGCCATCTATGATTACGTGAGAGCTGGTTGGTTACCTCTGTGGATGGTTCTGGCTCTTGTCTTGTTGCTTCGTTGACTTGATCTCGTGCGATGGCAAACTTGCTCAGTCGACTCACCACATACTTCATTCTGACACGCTCACTCGGTTTAGCTGCGCACATCTTCGTGACCAACTCCCGCTCGCTATCACTGATACTTGCAGGGCGACCAGGAAGTCTTCCGAATCGTTTATCACGCCTCATTTGAAATCGACCAACATTTTGCCACGGCAACTCGCGGGTCAGAGCTTCCCAGATACATATGCCAAACGCATAGATATCGTAAGCCTCCGAGTAGTTAAAGTCAATGTCGGAGGAAGCCATGGGGAAACCATGGAAGGCCTCAGGCGGTAACCAAACATCTGTACTTGTATCACCATAATGCCTTCCCTGAATGCCGATTTGTCGCGTCCCATTCAGCTTCGTGATACCAGAGCCGACAATGAAGCTTCTGCTTTGAAGAAACCCTTGAGCAACGCCTCGGCTGTGAAGGTGTCGAAGCCCAAGCGCGGCTTCATACAGACACTTCCACACCAACGGACGGCTGACATCCTTGTTCAGAAACTCTTGAAGTGGGACCCCTTGCGCCTCCAGCTCGTAGATGAAAAACGGCGGGGATCCGATGTGACATGCACCAAACAGCTTGACGACATTTGGGTGGTTCAGTTGGTGCCACTGGGAAGCAGCTTGCACAAATGCCGAAGCGATAGGAAATGTCTCAATCATCACATTAGTTTTTCGCCACTTGCCTTCGTAGTACTGGATCTTGTTATTATGCTTTCCCTCCGATCTGACGAGATTCCAACTGTGATACTCCACATCATCGCGAGAGATGAACCACGCTGGAATAACTGGCGCGTCCATCTTACACACCCGAAAAAAGCGCTCCACCACTCGCTCGAGGCTTACCTGTAGCTCTAGTTGCTGCTTTTCTTGGCGACAGACCTCGAGTTCGTATAGAAGAAGCACAGCAGTCTCCTGCTTTGCCGCGTCAGAATCAAGTCCAGAGATGAAAACATCATCTGTGCTGAGTTTTCCTTCAAGATCAGCAAAAATCTGGGTCTGGTCGTCGTCCCACTGCTCCTTCCGCCGATTTTCATTCTGTTCCAGCGCCAGCATCCCGACAAAGTGATCCAGCTCTTCGTGGAAGTCTCGAATTCTGTTTGCGATCGTACGACTGCCAATGAGTCGCAGCAGGGGACTTTCTCGTTTGCCAATGTCGATTTGCAGTCTGCAGAAGCGAAACAGAATGCTGGCAAAGGGCACAAGCGTGCTCTCTTCTGCGCGCGTTGCGTCAGCTTCTTGGAGCTTCGAGCAGATCTCTTCTAACCGAATCAGGATGCGAGAGCACATCGGCTCAAACTCATGCACGGCGTCGCAAAAGAGTCTCATGGTCTTCAGTGTGCCAGGAATCAGCGGATACTCGTCTTCTGTCACTTCGTCTTCGCAAAGACAGCCTCCATGCGCAATGAGCAACTGCACGCCGGCAAAGAAATCCGAGCGAGCAGCCGAAATCAGCGGTGTCTCCCCATCTTCTCCACTTTGCACATTGACTGGCGCGCCGACATTGATGAGGAACTGGAAAATGTGCATGTGACCAGCGCTGCCAGCGAGAAGAAGTGGAGTCTCGCTCTCCCGACTCGGTGGACACGAATGCGTCTTTGTCCATAGAGATGCACCCGCCTTTAACAACAGCTGCACCATGTTCAAGTGACCGTGTTCTGCGGCGTAGAACAATGGCGTTCTACTCTGGATCGTGACAGCATCCACCAATGCTCCATTGGCGATTAATTCTTTCGCTACTCGGACGAGACCTTGTGCTGCTGCGTACGACAACACAGTTGTCCCACCGTTATCTTTGGCTTTACCATTAGCGCCACGTTGAAGTAGATACAGAACGACGTCAAAATGGCCACTCTGAGCAGTCAATACCAACGGAGTCCCTCCGCCATCGTCTCTGGCGTCAACATCAGCGCCGAGATCGATCAGCTCCCGAGCCACATCAAGATGGCCATTGGTAGCAGCGTGCACCAACGGAGTTCCTCCACCATCGTTTTTGGTGTCAACATCAGCGCCGCGATCGATCAGCTCCCGAACCGTGTCGAAATGGCCATTCTTTGCCGCAACTAGCAATGCTGTTTGACCCCGCCAGTTCTTATCGTTCATAGATTTGCCATACTGGAGCAAAAACTTGACATCATCCAGATCTCCCTTCTCCACCGCAGCGTGCAGCGCATCGTTTTCACTCGCTCGGAGCCTCTCGAGTCGCTCCTTCACAGTCTCTTCTCGCTTCAGGTCCAACTCCTGCGTCAGCTCTCGTTCTTCATCTTTTTCTTCGCCTTCCGATTCTTCTTCTTGAACCTCCTTAGTCGGTGATGCATCACCTTCTCCTTCCTCTTGATGAGTGCATGCTAACACCGCGTCGTCGTCTTCTTGCTGCACAATGAGCGTATCCATCACGTAACTCGCTGCACGTCCGGCATCACCAGCAGCACCAGTAGCAACATCAGTACTGGCAGCACCGTCGGAAGGCTCAGCCACGTGGGTGCGGTTCACTCCTTCCATTTGCAAGAATGTGTTTGCTGAAACAAGCAAATGAGATCTGATTTCCAGCCAATGAGGTGCACTTTATTAGCATTTTATTAGCCAATACGAACGTGATAACAATGGTAAATGCGTGTGTACCAAACAAAGAACGAGAGTTTCATCACTCAGTTATTGTGGTCTACACTTTTCGAGAATTACGCAACTGCTCTAACAAGGATCCGAGCCAGCCACAGAGGAAGTGAACCTCCAGTTGCCAGCCAATTTGAACCAACAGCGGCGGAGGCGAGATGGAGATCATGGAACGGTGTCGTCATTCCTTCGCTCTTCGCGGCTTGTCTCTTGTCAGGCTGGAAGAGGGGGTTTTGTTCGCTAGGAATAGTTTAGCGTCGTCGCCGCCACTAGCACCCAAGACCACTGCGTGTGTGTTTCTCTGCCAAGCGATACTTCACCACATCCTTGGGGATTGATGTTGCTCCTACTGCGAATGCAAGCGCTTTCCTCAGCACACACACACTCGCGTTCTCGTATAGCGAACATTGTCACTTACGACGCCAAGGACTCGCATTTCCGTATTCTACTCCATGCTTCAAGTTAATACGGTTGCCACGTAAAGCCTCTGACCTGGAGCGTGCAAATTCCGTCGCCATGATGCTCTCGGAGCCTTGAAGGACACTGGACACACTGCAGTTTGATTGGACAATATGACGACAGGCCACTATTCAGTGACACTTCAGACCAAAAAGTACGAGGCAAGGCTTATTGTAATAACAACACAAAATGAAACTCTAGGTTTGGCCACACTGCCGACCTACTTGCCGCACACGTGGCACACGCGGCGCACGCGTCGATAGCGATGAGAAGTTGATGGCTCCTCCTCTTCATTGCTCTCTCGAAGGAGGCCTTGCAGAGTCCGGACACGGAAGCGCAGCTCTCGGCATAGCGAGAGCACCTGGCCCAGCTCCTCATCGTCACTAGCAAACGCACTACTCTCTGCATCACTAGTAGTCGTATCCCAGCTATCACGATATCGAAAGCCTTGCCGACCGTCAGCTCGCAAGTGCTGGCACGGATTAACGGGTACTAATTGCATGGGGAAACGGTAGGTAAGCGTTTGCAGTCGACCCGAGAGATGGAGCTTGAGCGTCATCTGAAGAGCCACGGCTGCACTCGCTGAGGCCATCTCCAGACTGAGCTCATACTTGCGATTGCGAGGATCGTTCAGATCCAGCGAGCTGAGAAAGAACTAGTATATAGCAACACAAATAGACAGGAACTTGGTTAGTTCCTGCTGAAAAGCGCATTGGCGATACAATCTGCAACGAAGACAAAAGCAAAGTACTCCAAAGTATCCGAGGGCAGTGGACGCGGGAACCGCTGGTCTACTGGGAGCAAACTCTGCAATGTTCGTCACCTCGCACATCCTATAGGTGCGATGCAACATTAGACAGTGAGAAACACGCGAACCACTGGCCATGGAGCAAGCACTTACCTACTGTGGTGTACTGTGATGTAATCAACTCGACGCACCATATTCGCTTGGAGTGAAGCTCTTCGAGCCAAATCCTGCCCCACGTGGCGTCGCGTGCGATGTCGATTTGACAGCGGTACGGTGCTCCTCCGAGACTTACAATGCCTTCGTATTCATTCTCATACAGCTTGCAATCTCGGCTGCTAATACTTTTGTAGCCGCTGGCATCGGTGCACTCACTTGACCACTCGTCAGAATGCACAGACATGTAGGTTTGCGTTGCTGCCTCTTTGCGGAATGAATGGCCAGGATTCTTTTGCTGCTAGAGTTACAACTCCTCTACAGTCTGTGCTGGTGCTGTTGAGACTAATTCAGTGAGGCTTCTTGAAGCCATCAATCAGTTGTCTCTACTCGAGTCAAAGTGCGGCGTTGAGGTGAAGAAAGAAGGCCGTATGCACTGCCAGAGAAAAAAATGCGTTCCTAGTTAGCAATTGGTCTCAGACCGTCATTGACTAGTGAGGTACGCCTATGAGTGAGAGTTTTTAAATCGTTTTTCTGGACGAGCGTTCAAGTTGTTTGCAGTTGACACGTGAACATGCCAAGTTCAGATGATATCATCTCCACTACATAATGCAGCTTCGTTTACTCAGTCTCATGCAAGTTCTTGGAAGTACCACCCTGCTAGAACGCGTCTCACAACTTTCCAAACCAGAAAACGACCAGCACTCTTCTTTTTGCTGTGTGTACCACACACATTGCGACTAGAAAGTGAGAGTGATGGTTACTCCCAACTAATGAGAAGTCCCGGTTTTGTGTGTGAAGAGGTCCACGGAAATGGATGCGAACATCATTCGAGCTTCGTTCTTCAACAGCCCCATGCTGTACTCACTCAGCCCCATGGCTACGCGTACAAGATACACAGGCACGCGTGAATGACTGGCTGTCCCAGATGCTCATGCAGTCAGCAGCCTGTCAATGACAACGATGTGCGCCATGCAGTCCATATCTCCCCATTACCAAACTTGCCTCCATCCAATCACTTCACCAACAGTGACGCTTGATCTCTCCATCAACCGACCAACCAACCAACCAA
>JALBZD010000190.1:0-49404 GCA_038050675.1 Globisporangium cylindrosporum | reverse complement strand
CAGTGCTGTGGTGCACGAGTCTGTCCAGTTCAGCAGCGATCTGCTTCGACGCCAAATACTTCACCGTCGCGAGGCGGAAGATGCGGCGGGCTGTCCGCGCGTTGATTTTGGAGGGTCTGTTAGTGCGTTTCTTGCGCTTGTTGTGCTCAGGATCCTTCAAGTAGTTGCGTGCCGTCTTCTCGTTGCGATCGAGGCGGCGCGCGATCCATCTGTTGCTCTTTTTTGGTCTTGAACGCGATGATCTGGCCGACTTCTTGCTCTGTGAGCTCCTTCCTTGTTCCCATCGCGGATCGATTTCAAAATAACGCCGCGCATTGTAAAAATGAGCGGGGAATTCATTGAAAGCATTTACTACAAAAATGACCTTGTCAAAAAAATTAATTACGAATCTTACCGAGGTGCGAACATACTTTTGCGCACAGGAAAAACAAAAAATTTACAAATAGACTTCAAAGTATAACATATTTACAAAAATGGACAGTACATCTGTTCTTTGATTGGTCCTTCGCTCCATATATCCAAACAGCGTTTTCTGAATCGCGAAGGAAGCAACCGAGCACGAAAAAATTGGGGTGCGGACAAACTTTTGCGCACTACTGTGCTTATACCTGAACACGGTAATGCGTTGCCTGTCCATCGCGTAGGAGCCGTTTGTTCACGACGGATTTCAAGTTGACTTGAAAGTGCAACAAGGAGAGTTTGTTCCGCTGGATGACGAATAACAACCCTTCTCCTGAATAATGTATCCAAAGTGGAAAAATAGGATGGCGATATCAAAATAAGATAATAACTCCTATTTTTTACGAGGACATGGGTGTTCTCTGGCTATTCCTCAACGGATTCTAAAAAACAACAGCAACAGTCAAAAGATCTGGTGGAAAAGGGGATGAGAGTGTGTCGCTGCAACGGCTCTTGAAGATCGCCATCGGATTAGGATCCTTTATCTAAAATTGCAAACGATATCTAATATGATTCTGGGTGGTGGCGCTTGAACCCGGAAAATTCATTTAATTTTCTTTAAATTGATAATTCAGAAATTAGCTCGAAAAGTTATTGGTTGAATGTTCCTGATTTAAGGTGTGTCGAGGTTTTGGCTGTGCAAAATTAGGGATACTCAACTCAGCCAGGGGAAGAAAACCACCACAACAAAAACTTAAAGGAATAAACACGGGAAGGAGAGAGGAAGGTCGCCATGCGCGCGCCAGAATCGTTCTTGCGCTGCGGGCGGCAACGGCGCGACAAGCAACGACAGGAGAAGAGGAGGTACAGAGGCGGCTGGTGAGTGCGTGCGCTGCGATGCCAGCGACCATCACCAGCGCTTTCGCTCATGGCAGCGGACGACTGCGGACCAACGAGGGCGACGACGCGGAGCGCGTGGTCAAGACGGAGTATCATCATCATCAGTATCCGCTGGTTCCAGAGGCGCCGCCGGCGTCGACTATGAAGATGCCGATGGAGAATCAACGCAGCAGCAACCAGGAAGAGCCACATATTGAAAGAGAAAGTGGTCAAGTCGTGCGTGAGACGGAAGGAACTCTTGCTGCTATTACATCAGCAGCCGCTACTACTGAAGAAGAACGAGGTTACGCGTGGCGCGCAGCAGAGACGATCGCGAGGCTGTTCAAGCGGACCAAGTACGCGAAAGAGACGTTTGTTGAGTTTGCACACGCACTGCAGGAGATCGGCAGCGGCTATCGCATCGGCGAGGAGCTGTTTGTAACGGCGTTCATCGCAGGCGTCGGCGACGAGTTTACGGCCGCGCTGCTTCGCGTTGTGGCACCACAGACGCTTTCCAGAGCTGCGCAAGAAGCGTCTCGGCTGAGAGACACCGACGGCGCGCAGAAGTCCAAACGAGCCAGGAAATCACGGCGCCAGCGCGAGCGCGGGCGGAAACACCACAACGACTCAAGCAGATTCCTAGTAGAAACAATAGTGTCAAAGAAGCCAGCCACCCTTCGTTCTCAAGATGACGCTAGCCCACTACGGAAGGTCGAAGCGGCGCCACTACTCAAGCCCGCTGTGGAGGATGTGAAGCTGGCGGAGGATGATGGCTCAGTTGACTCGCTCTCAAGAAAGAAAAGGCGCACCGCGTGCTTTGAGTGCGAGGAAGTCGGCCATTTCCGCCGCGAGTGTCCGCAGCGTGCTAGAAGACTATGATAAAACTCTCAAATGCGAACACGAGCTTTTCCAGTCGTTCAAGATGTTGCCCTCCCAATGACGTCCCTCGCGCTCACACGACTCACTCGTTCGCCTGAGCCATGTTGTCCCCACAAGTCCAAGCAATAAAGCATCGTGTCGAAACTGGAAGCGTCCAAGAAAAAAATGAGCTCGCGAAACGATGAGCGGAGAATGGCTGACTGGTCGCGTGCAAGCAGAGATGAGTTCCCCAGGTCGTCGGAAATAGAAGCTCCGTCCAAATTCAACCAGGTAGCTCAACACGCACGGTACGGATGCTTATGCTTGATGCTGACTGACTGATTGACTATTCTTATCCTCCTCCTCCTCGTTGGCGGGTATTCTGGTCATCACTGGCGCATTCTTGAGCCCTGATCTCGGCTCGCGCCTTCGAAAAGAGCTTTGCGATTGGAACGTTTATCTTCATCGCGATAATATCCCAAGACTGGAGATACGCATGTGATCTAACTGCAGAGGCGCTCAAATGCCACGAGGAAATGAAGGAAAATAAAGTAGCGCACCAAGGCACCTCAACGCCTCCAAGGGTGAGGAAGCCGAGTCACGCCCGCTTAACCAACTCACAATCGAATTTGAGCAAGAGAACGCATCCAGCCTCCAGTCTTCAAGCGCTTTCCCTGGCACCCACTGCCACTTCGTCAGAGCACCCGTGCTTCCCCCTCCAAGCCCAGGCTTTTCTCGGTCAAGATGATTTACGCAAAGAATGTCTTTCGCGCTATCATCGCGATTTCAAGTGTTGCGACTGCTGCGCATGCTACCCCTGCTGCGCCGCACACGAACACTTGGAACGAGTTCAGCGAGGGCCAGGAAATGGTGCCAACGACCAAGGTCCGCGCGGCTTCACGTCGCGGCTCTTGGACACGTTGAGCACCTACGGTGGTACGGGAGCAACTGCAAATGCGGTTGCTTCGCCGTCCAACTATGGTGGCAAGAAGAAGGGTCAAGTCAATGCTCTTCGTGGTGTTAACTCTCCGCGGAACGATTCCAAGTTCGCGACTGCGAGCCCCATTGGCACCCCAAAAAACGGAAAACAAAACCAAAACATCAAGACCCCGTGCCCGAACAGCGTCAAGACCGTGCACCAACAAGCTCCTGTGGTGCTTGCGACGACGGCTCCGACGCCTTGCCATTACAGCGGCAAGAATGTCCAACTAGCGCTGAAGAAGGCCAACCTCAACGAAGCAAGAACCAGCAAGAATTTGTACAGCAACAAGACGCCCGCGACCGCTGCTCACAGGCACACTGGTGGAAACAAGCAGGGCGGCAACGACAACAACGGCAGCAACGGTAACGACAACAACGGTAGCAACGGCAACAACAGCAACAACGGCAAGAGCAGCAAGAGCGGTAGTGGCTCGGGCAACACCAGCAACGGCACTCCTCCTGCGACGCAGCCGAGCGGCAGCGGTGCTGCTGGCCCCGCGACGCCTGTCAGCCCAAACAGCAAGGGCACCAGCAAGAGCAAGAGCAAGAGCACCAGCAATAGCAACTACGGTCCGGCGCCAGCAGCGAGTGGTACTGCGATCCTCCGTGGAAACGGATACGACAGCTTGGGGATTACCGGTGGGATCGGCAAGGGCAATGCGTATGCTAATACTGGTGGAAACAATAAGAACTACGGACCAGTGGGACAGTCTGTGACCAACGCAGGAGCGAATTGGGGCAATGTGTACAACGCACCGGTCTCAGCTGTGAAGTCTCCTGCGCAGACTCAGTCCAAGAAAAAGGCGTACTAAAGTACTTGACGACCCATGTCATTAAGGAGCACTACCTCCGGTACTTGCAGACATGTGCTTACACAATGCTTTTATGAAGCGAGTGTGATCTAACAAATAGAGATATTGTGCACATTTTCATCCCGTGTGATTGATTGATCACTTGTTTATCTATTGACAGATTGGCCGCGCGCTGCTCCTCATGTATCTCGGCAACACGGCGCTGGTGCTAGTGAAAGCTCAACCCAACTGGTCGACTTTGAGATCAGTTAAGCGGCATGGTCCTATCGAACGAGGTTGGCGTGCTCAGTTTACGTCGTTTGGGAAGCTCTTTATCATAATGACGCACCACCGGATTCGTTCGTGCATAAAATGTTCATCGCCACAAACTACTTTCGGTCCGACAGCGTGCCGAACGACATCGTCGAGCACAATGAACAATGCAGCAGAGAGATTCAACATCGTCGTCTTTTGCTATGAGGACCGGACCGAGGGTTGTCAATACAACCGAAGCGATGGATGCTACTACTGCTGGCTGCAGTGCATCTCGAAGTACTCAAGTTTTATTCCCCCATGGAAATTGCACGGAAGGATGTACACCACCAAGGTGGTGGACGGTGCAATCGCTGGGAACCAACCATCTCAATATCGCTCAGTTCGTCCACGAAAACCGCCCCGAGAGCTGCTGAGCGACCGGCTGTGATGAACAGAGCAGCTGCATCAGGGAACCTCGAAAGATAGCCCAGTGGTGTTTCCATGAGCATCTCTCAGAAACGAAACGTTTTCTACCAACGCGATGGATTCGATGGTGCTGCTGAAGGCAAGGCCACGTGGAAATAATTATCCAGTTTGCTTCGCAAACATTATACCCTGAAGATTGCACGGCGAGCGCGATGGAAAATCTTGAAGTCGCCCAGTCAAGTATCTACACGCACACCGGGGCGAAAGCCGTCGCATGCTGCATGAATAGTTCTTTGCCTTCACTTTGCCGACCATTTCGCACCACACAGTGAAAATACATTCTGCACAAGATGATGCCAAAAACGCTGGCTCGCGAGCTCAGCTCAGCATGTGAGTGAGAAATGGACCCAAAAAGCGAGCAAAGGCCAAGAAGGTAACAAGTAGATGTCAAGAGAACCACTACCACGTTGGTGCGGATAAAAAATATAAATATTCAAATCACTACAAACCTGACGGAGCGTCTTCACCGTCTTCTTCGTCGAACCAATGCAGATAGGAGGGTGGATACTCGACCAAATTACAACAGACTTGAAACACGCACACGCACACACACACACGAGAGAGAGAGAGAGAGAGTAAACTCGGGTCTACACTGGCGTGGGCGTCTGCATCTCTTGGTACCGTCTTGAGTGCGACGATGAGTTGTTCTTGCTGCTCTTCCTGCGCGGAGGTCTCGTGCGCGTGCTGCGATTGTGCTGCAATTGCGTCAGCTGCTGGCGCGTGTGCGGGCTGCGGCGCTGCTGCTTGGTCTGGAAGAGCGCCTCGATGTCTTCGAGCAGCATGCCCTTGGTCTCAGGACACATGAAGTACACAAACACAAACGAGATCATGCATGTGCCACAGAAGAGGAAGAAGACACCGTTGATGTTGAGCGCCGGGAAGAGCTTCACAACCCATGTCATGCACGTGCCCATGACCCAGTTGGCCATGGTCGAGAGCGACACGGCCTTGGCGCGCACGTTCATTGGGAAGATCTCGGCTGGGTAGATCCAGCACACGGGGCCCCAGGAGATCGCAAAGTTGAAGATGAAGAACGCCGTGCCCACGATAATGATGTACCCCGCGCCTTTCGAGCACCCCGAGTTGTCCGTGTTGCCATCGCAGCCGAGCGTGAACGTCACGCCTGACGCGATGTGGCCCAGCACCATGCCCACCGACCCGACAAGCAGCAGCTGCCGCCGGCCGTACGTGTCCACCCAGCGCATGGCTGGGATCGTGCTCACAAAGTTCACGATCGAGAGCACGAGCACCGAGAGGATGCCGTCACCCGAGACATCCTTGAAGATCAGTCCGCCGTACGTGAACATGGGGTTGATGCCCGTCGCCTGCTGGAGTACCTGCAGCGCCATCGCCACGAGCACGCGCCGGAGCACGGACGGCTGCAGCACGTCGCTCCATCCGGAGGGCAGTCCATCGCGTGCGATCTGGTTGCCGATCGCTCGAAGCTCGCGCGCGACGTTGTCAGTCTGGCGCAGCTGACGGAGCACCGCCTCCGCGGCGTCCTTGCCCTTTTTCTGGTACGTCCATCGTGGGCTCTCAGGCACGAAGAAGATGCCAAACATGACGATGATTGGCGCCGCCATCGCGACGCTGTTCGTCACACGCCAGCCGCGGTCCTGGTCCTGGACCGCCAGGTTCACCACGTTCGCAAGCAACAAGCCCGTGACGACCGTCATCTGCATGAAGCCCGACAGAAAGCCGCGGAGCTCCTTTGGGGCCATCTCAGCGCCGAAGATTGGTAGCGAGAACGACGAGTTGCCCACGCCGATGCCCTGGATCACGCGCGCGACGAGGATCGAGCTGTGCGCCTGTGCGGGGCACATGATCACCCAGGTGTTCCCGATACAAAAGAGCAAGCCGGCGTTGAAGACCGTGAGCCGGCGTCCAAACTCGTCCGCGACGTAGCCGCCCAGCAGCGCGCCAAAGATGCAGCCGATGTTGTATGTCATGTTGTACCAGAGCGTGAAGTCGAGCCAGCGCTCGGGGAGCGCCGCCGACTTAGCCGAGCAGTCGTCGAACGTCTGGCCGCGCCAGCCGACGCAAAAGTCGTTCAGGAACGAGTCCATGACCAGCACGCCGCTTGTCACACCCTGATCGTAGCCGAAGAAGAGCCCGCCCAGCGACGCGAAGATGCACACGATGATCGCGTACGTGCGCGCGCCGTCGGTCTGCGCCACCGTCGTATTCGCGCCATTCCGCGGCCCACCACCGCCGGCCTCGATTTCGTCGTCGTCCGGGTACGGCTCGCTGTCGTAGAAGTTGAGCACCACACCGCCCGCCATCTTACGCACTGGAGTGTCGATTAAGTGATTCTAAAGAGGCACCTTGTGTTGGAGACAGGAAGGGAGCGCTCGCGTGACTTGCTTGGGTGTGATTGACTTGTGAGGGGACTACACGCGCGGTCAGCAGAGGGTGGAGATAGTGAGTGATGTGAAGGGGGACAGGCGTGTGAAGCGCCCGCACCACGTGGTTAATTGGAGAGAGAGAGCGCGCGAGTGCAGAGGGAACTCGTGAAGCGCGCGGTCTTTCTTTCCTTTCGGTCTGTTTGCTTGTTAATAACAAGCGCCGTGTTCTGGTGTTTAGTTTTGTTTTGTGTGGGAAGAAAATGCAAAATGCTGAAGACTCGACATGACCGCGCGGTTCCTGAGGAGCTCTTTCATTTCATTGAAGGTGGGGAGGACAGTTTCTTTTATTTATCGGTTTATATCTGATAAAGCCGGTTTATTGTGCATTGTTCTGGATTGTTGTATGAGAGAGAGGTGAAAGGTGGTGGGGACAGACGTGAGAAGTGGATAGAAGAGGTCAATTTGAGCCAATTGCGACTCGTCCTCTATTTTACCAGTAAACAAGAAAGAACAGAAAAAACCTGTGTGACAATGTCAACCTGGCAATTCCGCTCTCTGTTCTAAGTAATATTTATTTGCGCAGAGAATTGAATTACCAGCTTTATTTGTACCACTGAATCCAAAATTAATTTTAAATGTTGTCGTATTTAGTTTCTCTAAAAAACTCACTTATATACGCTGCGCACTGTAACAATTTATATAAATACTCACTGAATGACGCTCTTTTTGCAACGTGACGCACCACACTTGACTTACTGAACGTACCACCGATCAGGTGGTCACAGGCGACTTGCGCCAAACTTCAACCTGAGCAATGTGAATCCTCTCTCTGATAGGTTCACGTCCCAACGGCTGGCTAACTCCTATCCCAATCCCACAAACAAGGCTGTTTCAGACCATGCTTTCTATATGCGGCGTCGCTACTGGGAACCTACCTCGCTGGGTTGCTTTTTGCCTCCGTGAAGTCGACTTTAGTAGGTGGACCGGTTGGTTGGATGGAAGGTTGTTGCAATTCCATTTGATTCTTGTTTATATGTGTGTATGTGTGTGTGCTTCCAAATGCTCACCAGCTCCCTATTGAAGACTGACCAGTGCTGAGCTTATACTAAAGAGAGCTTCTCCAGAAGCTCTCGCTTGCTCAAAACTGGTGGAAAGGTCCAGGACCCCGTACTTACTTGCGGCTCGTGGTGATGTGCGCCTGCTTGGACTGCACGGCGCCGTTGATTATGACTTTGGTTGGCGACGCGCTTGGCGCAGCAGCCTGAGGGGCCTTGCCGCCGGCGGCAGTAGCAGTGTTGTTCTGGTTCTTGTTGTTTTTGTTGTTCTTGCCTTGCTGCTGCTGCTGCTGCTGCTTTGCGTTGTCCTTGGCTGGGGTCTGCGCCTGCGGTGCTGCCTTCATGCTGTCCTTGGCTGGAGGCTGTTGCGTCTTGGAATCCTTGGCTGGGGTCTGGGCACCCTTCGTGTTCTCCGCCTTGGCTGGGGTCGGAGCAGGTGGGGCGGTCTTGGCAGCGTCCTTGCTTGGCGTCACAGGAACTTGAGCCTGAACCTGATCCTTGCCCTTCTGCTGCTGACCCTTCGCGTTGTCCTTCTGTGGCATTGGCACCTGGCTCTTCGTCGTATCCTTGGACGAAATCGGGGCCTTCTGTTGCACGGTGGTGGCAGTCACCTGCGCTCCCTTTGCTGGTGGCGTAGCGGTGGCTGCAGCAGGCTGCTTGCCACTGTTGCCCTTAGTAGCCACAGGCGCTGGTGGTGGCGGTGGGGTAGCGGCGGCGACTGGGGCTGGCTGTGGCATCTCAGCCTGCTTGCCCTTCTTGCTCTTTCCTGTTGTAACAGCAGTTGGTGTCAGAGCAGGAGCTGCTGCTGCTGGAGCGGTCGCTGGCTTGTTACCGTTGCTATTGGCGTTTGGCGAAGCTGAGGCTGGTGTTTGCTTAGCAGGAGTTGGAGCTGGGGTCGGAGTTGGAGCAGCTTGCTTGTTGTCCTGCTTCTTGCTCTGCTGGCTGGCTTGCTGTGGCTGCGGCGCAGCTGGAGCTTGTGCAGCCTCCTGCTTGCTGTCCTGCTTCGTCTCCTGCTTGTTGTTCTGCTTGCCGCCGGCCTTGCTGTCTTGTGGAGCTGGAGTTTGCGCGACAGGAGCTGGAGCTGGCGCAGCAACTGCAGTCTGCTTGTTCTCTTGCTTCTTACCCTGCTGCTTGTTGTCCTGCTTGGTAGGCTGCTGTCGAGCAGCTGGAGCTAGAGTTGGTGCTGGGGCCGGTGCCGTCGCTGCCGCCACCTGCTTGTTCTCCTGTTTCTTGCCCTGCTGCTGGTTTGCCTGCTTTGCACCAGCCTTCTTGTCCTGTAGAGGCTGCGCAGCCGGTGTTGGGGCTTGCTTGTTTTCCTGCTTCTTGTTGTTGTCCTGCTTGTTGTCCTGATTGACGACAGCAGGCTGCGAGACCGGTGCAATAGGAGTTGGCGCTGGTGCTGGGGCTTGCTTGTTGTCCTGCTTCTTGTTCTGCTTGTTGTCCTGCTTTCCAGTAGCCTGAGCAGGTGCTGGTGCAGCAACAGCTTGCTTGTTCTCCTGCTCCTTACCTTGCTGCTTGTTGTCCTGCTTGGCTGGTTGTGCGGCTTGCGCGACTGGGGCGGCGGCTTGTTTGTTGTCCTGCTTGTTGCCCTGTTTGTTGTCCTGTTTGTTGCCCTGTGAAGCTTGCGCAACTGGAGTGGCAGCTTGCTGCTTGTTGTCCTTCTTCTTGTCCTGAACTTGAGCCTGAGCCTGAACCGGAACAGATTGGGCCGTGGCTGGCTTGTTCGCCTGGGCGTTCTTCTGCGCGTTCTTGCCCTTGGCCTCTGGCGCAGCAGGCGCTGTGGCTGGCTTCTCAGTAGGCGCGTCGCTCTTGTTGCTCTTGCCCTTGCCTGGAGCCATAGTCGCAGCCGCAGCCGTAGGCACTGGCGTCGGAGTCACCGCCGCCTTGTTGTTAGTGGCGTGCGGTGCCTTCTTCGCAGTGGCGTCCGCCTTGACCATCACGCGCTCCGGCTTGAGGTTCGTGGTCACGAGCCCCTTCTTCGCAGGCTTGTTCGCGTGCGCAGGCTGGGACGCCGCCGCGGCAGCCACGGCGATCGCGGTCGCGATCATGGAGCGGAACGTTGTCTTTGCGTAGAACATCTTGGAAGTTGAGAGAGGGAGTGAGCGAGCGAAGGGAATCTGGGCTTGCTTGGTGAAATGAAGGGTAGCGGAGCTGGTGGGCCGGGCTCGGGAAGGGAAGGGAAGAAGAAAGGGAAGAAGGAAAGCTGGACTTGGAACCGGAGAGGCGACTTACGCTCTTGGACCCAAATGGAATTGTGAGGAGGCAGGAAAGCCACACACGAGGTGGGCAGGCCGCTCGCTCAGGTGGCCCCACCCAGGCTCTGCTTGGGTCCTGAGCTGAGCTGAGCTGTCCGTTGAGAAACCGCAGAAAAGCTAGGAGCTCGTTCGTGGGGAGCTGGCTAACTTTAAAGAACCCTTGAGGCTGTTTCTGCTTCGCGTTTGGTCCCTCTGGCTACTGAAAGTCAGAGCCAAACTCGAATGAATGAGTGAGTGTGTGGAGAAAAAGGTGAAACGAAGAGAAACCAACCGCGCTTTGCTTTGAGTTTGAGTTTGTTTGAGGTGGTCTTATCTTCAACTAGGGGATGTGATTTGTTTTTCCTTCTGCATCGCGTGAGAGCCCCTAAAATAAAATAGAACCCCCTTCATGCAGGAGGCTAGCTAGACTGCGTGGTAGTCAGCCAACCGCAATCAAGAGTAGTAACTAACGAGGGCTATCAAATGTGGTAAATTAAAGATAGCAATAACGTAGGACCAGAATGGATACTCTCGATTCTCGGGTGGGGATTGGGGGATCAGAGCAAGAGCGAGAGCGAGAACTCGGGCGGTTGGCTATGAAGTGGGGTAATCGTTGCATGGTGGTGGGGCTTGGAAAATGAGTGGGCTCTCTCATGGCCAATGGACTCGCTCAAATGAGACAACGAGCAGCTCGAAACTTGTGGTGTGCACGATCCCAGGGGAGCTTGGCCGGTAGGAAATAGCTAGCGCTATCAAAAGAGTGCTGGCGCTGTGGTAATATGTGTCGCAGAGCTTGGGAGTTGCATTGAGACCACCATAGTGGTCTCGTGTACTTTATTAGCTTCTTGTATAGCGAAGCACTGCTCTTGACATGGTCTCGTGCGCTGAGCTGGTGAACACTGCGTGGTGTCTCTTGAGATGTCCGATAGTTCAGCGTAGGTAAATGTGGGGTTCGTTCCTCAAAGCCAGCCTTTTGTCGTCATTCTGTACAGCATTTCGACGGACGCGCAGTATTCCCGAGTCTCTGCAAATTCGGTCAGGAGCGTCTCTGAGACTTGATCTGGGAAGTGGAGATAAACGTGCCGGACGACATCGTATTTGTCTGCATCGATCACATCATTCTGGCGGTCCCAAGAAAGGAAACGCATTGCACGAGCGCCTGCAAGCAATAGGTAATAGCTACCGCCTAGACTCTTTCATCTCATGAAGCACATGTACTTTAGCACATCGAACTGCGCATTTCGAGCAATGTAGTGATCGATCAAGTTTGCGTTCTCTAGCTCGTTTAGATTGCTATTCACGACAAACTTTGCTATCGCTGCATGGCTAATCCGAGCATTCATCTCTTTGGTCCAAGGTACATCGTTGCTGCGAAAGTAGAAACCACCCCCGCGTCATGAAGAACTCTATCCAGAGGTCTTGACGTGATCCACACTGCCATGCTGGTGCAGGTACTGTTTTGGGGTCGCTATTTCCCTTTGTGCTCTCATTCAAGTGCTCGGACCGGGCACCTCTCTGTCCAATGCCCATGCCGATGCAGAACCACCTTGAGATGTCCGTTCGATGCAGCGAATCCCATCGCCTCTAACATGCCGCCCTTTCCGAGTGGTTCTCGCACCAGACCCAGGATCTTCGAGTTTAAACGTTGCCTCTCCATACCCACTGATGTTCATATTGTGAGTCGAGTAGCAGCGATTCTTTTGCTCAGCTGTCGGCAAGCCGCTGCAAAAACTCCACTTCCAGGTTTTGAGTTGTCTTAGAGCCCTCGCTACCCTGTCGAATCCAGCTCCCGCGTCCACTTGAGGTCTCTCTCGGACGCTCTTGATGCACGCAGCCGCGTGAGCGAGCTCAGCTTCTCCAAGCAAGTTAGTCAATACAGCGGTACACGCGTGGTCGAGGGATGTTTTGTGAGCATGCACGTACGACTCGGGCTGTCCAGACGTTGGTTGGTTGGGAATACCCCACCGGAGCAGCACGCACTGAGAGCACAGGAAGTAGTGAATGGATGAATGGATGAATATACACACACTCACACTTAGGCGCACTCACACTCAGGTGTACTCCGACTTGCGAAATCAAAGGCCAGCAAGCTGTCGTCACAGATTATTTCGCACAATGCATGCGAATTTGACATCCCCAATCTTGTTTTGTGCATCCTGGTCTGATGCGAGGACTAGCATTCTGATTCTTCTGTGGGCTCAGACTGGTGACTCAGTTTCGAAGAGATTTGCTTGCATCTCTCTACAAGAACACGATACTTCAAGCATACTTTTTCCTACAGGTATATAGTATGTAGCAGGTTAATAGTGACTTTAAATTAAAATCAACATATATCCATTCTTACATCATATCAGTTTCCACGCTGAGCCCCTTCTTTGCGCGCCGAAAAACAGTCAAAGCTAAAAAACAGTTAGTGAGCCATTTTGGTAGAAACGCAATGTGCACGCGCGCCACATTTGAACACGAGCATCAACACCAACTATCACTCACTCCGCAAGCTTCCGCCCGCCGCTCGCGCGAAACGCAATATCCGCAGCCTTTTCTTGTCCTGCTGCTCCTGCTCCTGCTTTGGCGAGTGCTCTGCCGCCCTGCCGTCCGCCACCACGCCCGCTCCTTCTCCTCACTCGCCAACCGCCCTCCGACCGCGAACCCGCCCGCCGTCTCTCCGCGAACAGCTCTTCATCTACGCTCCCATGGCGCAAGCGAACGGCGCCGCCGAGACGATTGCCACTCCCAACGGCAGCTCCTCCACTACCACCTCCACCACGACGCTGGGCGGCCATGTACCGGTAGACCCGGCCGACACCGTGACGTTCCGCCACCAGAGCGCGATCCCCAAGCTGCCGATCCCGACGCTCGAGGAGTCGTGCGCGCGCTACTTGGAGTACATATACGCGCTGCAGTCGCCTGAGGAGTACGAGGTCTCCAAGCAGCGCGTGGCTGAATTCCTCGCGAACGACGGGCCGGCGCTCCAGGAGAAGCTGATCGCGTACGACCAGGACAAGAACAGCTACATCGAGGACTTCTGGTACGAGGCGTACCTGAACCACCGCAGCTCGGTCGTGCTTAACGTGAACCCGTTCTTCGTGCTCGAGGACGACCCAACGCCGTCGCGCAACAACCAGATCTCGCGCGCGGCATCGCTTGTATTGGGCTCGCTCAAGTTCATTAACGCGCTGCGCAAAGGCACGCTCGAGCCGGACATGTGGCGCAACAACATGGCGCTCTGCATGAACCAGTACAAGAGCCTCTTTGGCTGCGCGCGCATGCCCACGGCGAGCAAAGACGAAGCGTTTGTGGACGAGAAATCCAAGCATATCGTGGTCATGTGCCGCAACCAGTTCTACTGGTTCGACGTCATCTGGGAGGACGGCGTCACGGCGATCACCGAACGTGAGCTTGTGAACAACCTCAAGGCGATCAAGGAGAACGCGATGCAGGCCACGGACGTGGAGGCCGCCGCGCAGGCGATCGGCGTGCTCACGACCGAGCACCGCGCGAACTGGGCTAAGCTGCGCCAGAAGCTGATCGTCAAGAACGCAGAGAGCCTCGCTGTGGTACGTTGTTGTATATGTTTGCATTGTATTTGGGTATGAGGAAAGGGATGTTGACATTGTTTGTGTAATCTATTGATTTCTTTGCGTATTAACAGATCGACCGCGCACTGTTCCTT
The DNA here is from genome assembly GCA_038050675.1 of Globisporangium cylindrosporum. Classification (NCBI taxonomy): domain Eukaryota; phylum Oomycota; class Peronosporomycetes; order Pythiales; family Pythiaceae; genus Globisporangium; species Globisporangium cylindrosporum. Next base: position 35,448 of record JALBZD010000190.1, on the reverse strand, counting down.
GTGTGCCTCGACAACACGGCGCCCCCGGATGCCGCTGCGTTTGCCGCCACGGCGCTTCACGGCACGTACGGCATCGTGAACGGCGTGCAGATCGGCACGTGTATGAACCGCTGGTACGACAAGCTGCAGATCATCGTGTGCGAGAACGGTGTCGCGGGCGTGAACTTTGAGCACTCGTTCGTCGACGGCCACACGGTGCTGCGCTTCGTCTCGGACGTGTACACGGACACGATCATCCGCTTCGCGCAGACGATCCGCGGCGGCAGCTATTCGTTCCTGGAGGCGTCGTACCGCGCGCCGCAGCTGAGTCAAAGCGCAGATAAACCCCGCGTGACGCCACGCAAGCTCGACTGGTCGCTCGACCTCGAGGTCGAGGAGGGCATCAAGTTCGCCGAAGCCAAGCTGAGCGATCTGATCCTGCAGAACGAGGTGGACGTGCTCGAGTTCACGTCGTTCGGGAAGTTGTTCATCACGCAGCACAACATGAGCCCGGACTCGTTCGTGCAGATGGCGTTCATCGCCGCGTACTACTTCCAGTACGGCAGCGCGCCGAACGTGTACGAGCCCGTGCTCACGAAGCGGTTCCGCCACGGCCGCACAGAAGCGGCGCGATCGATGACGAAAGAGGCGGCCGAGTTCCTCGACGTGTTCTTCACGGAGAAGTCGCCGATCGACAAGATCGAGGCGCTCAAGCACGCGATCAACGCGCAGGTCAAGATGGTGCGCAACTGCGCGGCGGGCAAGGGCGTCGAGCGCCACCTGTTCGCGCTCGAGTGCCTCTGGCAAGCGGAGCAGCGCACCGAGAGTCTGAACGGCAGCGGCATATCGTCTGCAAAGCCCGCGATCTTCAGCGACATTGGCTGGGAGAAGCTCAACCACACGATCCTGTCGACGAGCAACTGCGGCAACCCGAGTCTGCGGCTCTTTGGCTTCGGTCCGGTCTCGCCAGATGGGTTTGGTATCGGCTACATCATCAAGGACGAGGGCATCCAGTTCTGCGCGTCGTCCAAGCACCGTCAGACGTCGCGGTACCTGAAGAACCTGGAGGCGTACCTGCTGCGCGTGCAAGACCTGCTGCTGCAGGAGGAAGAGATCCGCTTCCCGAACATCAAGCGCGCCAGCAAGAGCAGCATCACCACGTCCTTCAAGGGCTACGGCTTCTTCGACAACGGTGGCGAGAAACAGACGCCCGTGAGCTCGGCCAGCATCCCGATCTCGCGTGTCGGCCGACCGCTCGAGTAATCCAGCACGCTAGTCAGCCAACCAATTTGTCTCGGAGCTTCATTGAAAAGCAGCTGAGCAACTCTGGTCTGTATAGCGAATGGATGAGTGAGCGAGTCGTGCATACGAAAAAGATAGCAGGTGAGTGGCAGCATGCGTGTACGTAGTAATTCATCAGTCAAAGCCACCATTTCGAATCAGTCGTGCAAGAGTCTGCTGCGCTAGTGCTACAGGCAAAATCCGTGCGTCCTGTTCTGAGTTCCTGTAAAACTGCCGGTACGAGAAGCAAGTGCTTTCGTGGTGCCTTTCGTTGCATGCAAGGCCATGCATTGCCATGGAGACTCGAGAGCTTGTCGTCATACATGCAATGGAGGCCATGCCTTCGAGCCATGACAATGGCATCAAATTGTCGTAACGTTCGACGTACAGATCTACTTTTAGGTCAATTTTAGGTCAAATACAGGACACTTTCAGAAAAATACTTCTTTCTCAGCTTAATCTTCGCAAAAATGATTGCACGCCGCGAGCGGTCAAACCAAGGCGGTACGATTTCGATAAACTGGTGAAAAGTTCATTATTACCAGTATTTTCTATTTGAGTCCGGTCGATGAATCGGGATTTTGACGTGTGCGATTGCATAGTAGGGCCAAGATAGTTGATGGTGTCGCCCATCTAGGAGATTCGATCAGTATTTGACCACATTTAAGAGGTATCAAAATACGGGATTCAATTCGAAGAGGGGATATAACATTAGGACAGCTTCGCCATATCGTCCAGCTTGTCCTCATTTCACAACCAGTCATTCTTTGCACTGGGTTACCTGGCCAATGCCCAACGGTTCCTGCTTCGACGCACATGTCAGCCCGTGTCGACCCGTTTACACACACCTTCTCCTCTTGTTGTGTGACTATTGTGAAGCAAAGTATCTAATTGTGTAACTGTTGTGATCTCAACAGTGTTCTTTTCTCTTCTTCCCTCGTCCTGTCATAAGTATTCTATTCGCTAGTATTGCGCTGGCAACAAAAACACCACCACCACCACCATCATCATGAAGCGCAAGAGTGGCGCCTCCAGCACAGCGACCAGCAGCTCAACAGCAAGCACCGCCGCAGCGGACGACGCGTCTTCTCATGTTGCTGCTACGCTAGCTGCTCGTGCGAACGCTGTAGACGTGACGCCTAAGGCCGATGCCGCAGCGCCGTCGTCTCAGCCGCCACCTACGAAGAAGAAGCGCATGACGCAGCCCGTGGGCAACCTCACGAATGCCCAGAAGCGTATGCTCTGCGTCAAGTTCGCACAGGTCAAGATGACGCAGCAAGAGCTCTGTGTCTGGGCCAAAGACGAGTTCGGACTTGTGAACCTGCCGCACCAGAGTACGATCTCCAAGATCCTGGCGCGCGCCGGCGAGCTCACGACCATGCCGTCGAAGGACCTGCTGTCGCGCCGCAAGGGGTTCGTGACCCACCCGGAGCTCGACACGGCGCTCTGCAACTGGGTGCTCTACGCGCGCCAAAACAACATGAAACTCTCGGGCGACATGATCAAGGACAAGGCGCGCCAGCTCGCGCTCACCTTTGGCATCACATCAAAAATGACGTTCTCGAACGGATGGCTTGGAGGCTTCAAGAAGCGCCACAATATCCGTCTCGGCGGCACCACGACCACGACAACCTCTGCCAGTGCGTCTGCGCCCAGTGGTAGTATGAGTGTTACTATGCCTACTAACCATGCTATTGCTGCAGGTGGGCTGGGTAACGCTATGCCAACTCAACCGACATCGCTCAGTGGGGTGACGACGCTGCCAGACGGCTCGCCCGCAGTCGGAGCGATCGCGTTTGCCAACGACCCAGCGAACGCGTTCGCGCAGATGAACACGGCAGCAGTAGCGGCATCGACGATCCCGTTCGCGATCCGCGAGCTCCAGGAAGTGGCCAAGCTCTACCACGCATCCGATATTTTCACGATGAGCGAGACGGGACTCTTCTACTCGCTCTCACCGGAGAAGCCCTCGGGGCGAGGTGTGAGCACGCCCGCGAGTGCTGCCGCGAGGAAGCGGCTGACGATTGCGCTTGCTGCGAACGCCGACGGCAGCGAGCGGCTCGAGCCGTTCTTCATCGGGAACTCGAAGCTGCCAGCGAGGTTGCTGCAAAGCGGACTCGACGGTGAGGAGTCCGTGCAGTTCCAGTACCGCGACAACAGGAAAGCGTGGATGACGCCCGTGCTCTTCCAGGAGTGGATCGGTCTGCTGGACACGAAGCTGCGCGATGACCAGCGCAACATCCTGCTGCTCATCGCGCACGCGCCGTCGCACATCCGCATCGGCCTCGAGCTCACGAACGTCCGCCTCGAGATGCTGCCGCCGAGCACGACGAGCCAGTACCAGCCATTCGAAGCCGGCATCTTTGAAGCGTTCAAGCGCCGCTACCGGCGTCACCACCTGCACCACGCGCTCGACCGGTTTGAAGCGGAGCTGCAGGACGATATTTTCCAGATCGACATCCTGCAGGCGATGCGTTGGGTGCGCGAGTGCTGGATCTCCGTGCCGCCCGTGCTTCTCAAGCACTACTGGGACACGACCGAAATCACAACTGTGCCAAAGCCATCCCCGCATGCGTACCACGCCGTCGAAGACATGGAGCTAAAGATCGAGAACGAGATCTGCGACGTGGTGGCCTCGCTGCCGATCACGCGACCGATGACGATCGAGGAGTTCTTGAGTCCCGGAGACGAGAATATGTCGCTGCACTGCCTGGGGGCTGACGAATCGGACTTCATCCACAGCGTTGGTGACAGCTCGGAGAAAGATTTTGATGCAGAGCGGATCGCAAATGATCTCAAGCTCATGGAGGCTGCTGCAGGTGGAGAGTTTGGTGGTGGTGCTGCTGGGGCATTGAACGCGGGGGCATTGATGGCGTCTGCTGGTGGTGTCGCAGCAGCTTACACCGCGATCCAGTACGGCTCACGCACGACGAACGAGCAGCTGATTGAGAGTTTCAAGGTGCTACTTCCAGAATTGGACCGCCTTCGCTTCGACGAGCACACGAAGAACAGCATCCGGCTCGCGTTCCGGAAGCTCAAAGAGAAAGAGACTGAGCAAGCAGCCGAGGCGAAGCAGCGCCAAGCAACCCGGAAAGCGATGATGCCTGGAGGTTCAACAGCGGCGCAGACTTCGACTTCTGCTGCTGCTGCTGGGGTAGCTGAGCTTGAGCTGATGCCGCCAGCAGTGCCGTCCCAGTCCGCGTCGACTACTGCTCAACTATTGACCGCGGATGATGATGATGTAGTAGCGACGGTGATTTAAGACAAAGAGAGAGGCGACGTGAGATGTGAAACTCAAAACTCGGAACTCAATACCCGGAAGCGCTGAAGCTAGGAGCGAAGACAAGCGAGAGGTGGCAGACAGCGGATCCGAGTCGAGATCAATGAGCTTTTGTGATAGCGTGAGTGTGCTGTGTTGTATGTTGATGACCTTGATTCTGTTCTTCGTTTTCTCCGTGCGAGTTGTACGAGTTCCAGTGCATGCGTCTAGGTGCAAAGTCTCCTACCAGAGACGCTCACTTTGCGGTGTTTGAATCTGGTTCCGAAGTCGCCCATGTCTCCAAGAACCTGTCGACATTCCCATTTTCACTTGGCTTTTGTTACTGTAAAAAGACTCTCTTAGTCGATAACAAAATTGAAAGTTTTTTTGAGCTTCATGCAAAAACCAAGTGAAAATGAGAATTTTGGCTGTTCTGTCGAAGAAGTCCTTACATCCTAAACTTATGTGCACCACGCGAAAATCGCATGTCTTGATCCTGAGTGAGAGAAAAAGTGTGTGGTGCATATGATATGGATCGCGCAAACACCACAAAAAAGGCAAGAAAAATAATACCCCCTCCAGAACAGTACCCCATGGAGGATCCAAAGAATCTCGCTCACCCAAAATAATACCCCACGGAGGGTTTACGAACAGGTCTCAAGGTCTCAAGGTCACCATCAAGCACCACTCAGCTTCTTGAATAATACCTCCGCGGAGGGTCAAATTATTTATTTGTAACCCCCTCGTCAAATCGCCTTTATAATTCCTCCACTCACAGTACTCCCGTGCGTTTGCTCTCATCACAGGTCACAGGGACTGTCACTATCGATCCTTCCTTCCAGCGCAAGATCAAAGCAAGCGATCCGACAGACCGACAGACTGGCAAGCAGCATGGCTCAGCAGGTGATCCCGTGCGGGTCCTACGACATCGTGCTCGGCTCGGCGCTGCTGTCCTCGGCCTTTGTGGCGCAGGACATCCTGACGCTCATGCCGTCCACGTCCACGTTCGTGATCCTCACCGACACGAACGTCGCGCCGCTGTACGCGCAGCCGCTCTTTGAGCAGCTCACATCGCTGCTCGCGGGCCACGCCACGAAGCGCGTGCTGATCCACACTGTACTCGCGGGCGAGGAGTCGAAATGCCGCGAGGTGAAGGCCAAGATTGAAGATGAAGTGTTCTTCCCCAACCGCTGCCACCGCGACACGTGCGTGATCGCAGTCGGCGGCGGCGTCGTCGGCGATCTCAGCGGTTACGTCGCGTCCACGTACATGCGCGGCGTGCCGTTCGTCCAGATCCCGACCACGCTGCTTGCGTGCGTGGACTCGAGCATTGGCGGTAAGACTGGCATCGATGTTGAAGATTTCGGCAAGAACCTGCTCGGCGCGTTCCACATGCCGCAGCGCGTGTACGTGGACTTAAGCACGCTGCAGACGCTGCCGAAGCGCGAGCTCGTGAACGGCATGGGCGAAGTCATTAAGGCTGGTGCAATCTTCAACGCGGAGCTCTTCGACCTCTTGGAGGCGTCGACCGACCAGATCCTCACGCTCTCGGACATGAAGCTCGTGCAGCAGGTCGTCGCAATGGCGGTGCAGGTGAAGGCAACCGTTGTCACGCAGGACGTGAAGGAGATGGGCTTGCGCGCGATCCTCAATTTTGGCCACAGCATTGGTCACGGCATTGAAGCGTTGCTGCAGCCAGAGTACTTGCACGGCGAGTGCGTGTCGATTGGCATGATCAAAGAAGCCGAGATCGCTCGTGGCATGGGCATCTGCACGTCTGCGACTGTGGGTCGTCTGCGTCGCTGCTTGACTGCGTACGGACTGCCGGTCCGCGTGCCAGAGAACGTCGCCACGAAGGACGTTGTCGTCAAGATGGAAGTCGACAAGAAGAACAGCCAGGGCGTGAAGAAGATTGTGCTGCTCGAGAGCATCGGCACTGTGCTCTCGAACCCGTACGCGCGTGCGATCAAGGACTCGCAGATCGAATTGGTGCTTGAGAAGCAAGTGCAGATGGTGCCGGGCAAGAAGGCGCATGGCAAGATCCGCGTGCCCGGCTCTAAGTCGATCTCGAACCGCGCATTGCTGATGGCTGCGCTGGGCAAAGGCTCGTGCCGCATCTCGGGTTTGCTGCACTCGGATGACACGCAAGTGATGATGAATGCGCTCTTGAAGCTTGGCGCCAAGTTCGCATGGGACGACAATGGGGCTGTGCTCGTCGTTGAAGGCACTGGCGGCAAATTCGAAAGCGTCGCGGATGGCGAAGAGATCTACCTGAGCAACGCTGGTACTGCTGCGCGTTTCTTGACCAGCACAATGACGTTGCTCACGGACAGCGAGCGCTCGGTTGTGGTCACGGGCAACCACCGCATGAAGGAGCGTCCGATCGCGCCGCTTGTCGATGCACTGCGTGCGAACGGATGCGACCTCAAGTACCTGGAAGATGAAGGATGTCCGCCGGTTGCTGTTCGCGGCACGGGCTTGAAGGGTGGCGTGATGAAGCTCGCAAGCAAAGTTAGCAGCCAATACGTGTCGTCGGTTCTCATCAGCGCGCCGTACGCAAAGGAGCCGCTGGTGCTCGAATTGGAGGAAGAGCACCCGACGTCGCTGCCGTACATTCTCATGACGACGCAGCTGATGAAGGAGTTCGGCATCCCAGTCGAGACGCTGGCACCAAACCGCTACCGCGTGCCGTGCGGCGTGTACCAGAACCCGCCAGAGTTCAGCATTGAAGTCGACGCGTCGTCCGCGACGTACCCGCTCGCGTTTGCTGCGATCACTGGCGGTGAAGTGACTGTCGAAGCTCTGGGAAACACGAGTCTGCAGGGCGACGCTGCGTTCCACACGCTGCTGCGCTCCATGGGCTGCACCACGACTCAAGATGCGTTCTCGACGACCGTTGTGGGTCCACCTGCCGGCACGCCGCTGACCGCCGTAGACATTGATATGGAGACGATGACGGACGCGTTCATGACTGCGGTCGCGCTCGCGGCTGTGGCGAAGGGAACGACGAACATCACAGGCATCGCCAACCAGCGCGTGAAGGAGTGCAACCGCATTGAAGTGATGGTGACGGAACTGCACAAGATTGGCGTCGAGTGCGGCGAGCTGCCGGATGGCATCTGGGTCAAGGGCACGGAAGGCAAAACCGACCACTTGAAGAAAGCGTTCATCGCGTGCCACAACGACCACCGCATCGCCATGAGCTTCGCCGTGTTGGGCTCGGTTGTGAAGGACGTCGTTGTCACGGACAAGGAGTGCACTGATAAGACGTACCCAGAGTTCTGGGACCATGTGCAAATGCACCTGGGCTTGGAAGTGGCGCCAGTGATCGGTGCCGAAAACCACGAGATTGCGGCGAAAGAGAATGCCGCGATCCCTGCCTTCTTCTTGATCGGCATGCGTGGCGCTGGGAAGACATCGTTGGCGAAAGCGGCTGCGTCTGCGCTTGGACTGAACCTGCTCGACACTGACGAAGAGCTTGAGAAGGAGTTTGGCGAACCAATTTCTGCGTTCGTGGCAAGATACAACAACACGTGGGAGGCGTTCCGTGAGCGCCAGAGCGCGTTGCTGCAGCGTCTCGTCGCGAACCCGCCTGCTGCGACGATCATCTCGTGTGGCGGTGGTGTCGTGGAGACGCCTGCGATTGTTGACGCGCTCGCGAAATACCCGTACGTCGTCCACGTCCACCGCGCGATCGAGGATGTGCTGGCGTACCTCGATAGTGAGACCAATCGCCCATCGCTCGGTGAATCGCACGACAGCGTGTGGAAGCGTCGTGAGCCGTTGTACCAAAAGAGCTCGTCGTTTGAGTTCACTGTGAACCGCGGCGACACGAATTTCCAGCGCATTGACCGCGACTTCGTGCGCTTCTTGAACGTGATCATCCCGAACCTGCCGAGCAGCTTTGACTACCAGAGTGTGTGCCGACTGGACACGTTCTTCCTGTCGCTGACTTTCCCGGATGTGAATGACGCTCGCCCACTCATCCAAGATATCACCAAGGGCGTGGACGCTCTTGAACTTCGCGTGGATCTGCTCAAATCGTTTGACGACTTCGAGTTCGTGGCGTCTCAAGTCGCGCTTCTTCGCTCGCTGTCACCGCTTCCGATCATTTTCACGGTGCGCTCTCGCAACCAAGGCGGCGCGTTCCCTGACGGCGACGAGGCGAAGATGTTCCAGCTGCTCCAATTCGGAATTCGCTTGGGCTGTGAGTTTGTTGACGTCGAGACGTGCTGGTCGCGCAAGGCTCGCGAGCACCTGCTGCTGAACCGTCGTCGCTCGGCGGTCATTTCCTCGTTCCACGCGATCCAAGAGCCAACATCCGAGGCACAGGCGAAGGCAATTTTCCGCGAGTGTTTCCACCAGGGCAAGGTGCAGGTCGTGAAGGTCGTGGTCAAGGCGTTCGAGTCCCAGGATGCGCTGATGGTCGACCGCCTCGCGAAGGAGTTCTCCAAGGTGTGGCAGAACGAGATGCCGATCATCTCGCTCTGCACGATGGAAGCTGGCAAGCTGGCGCGCGTGCTGAACCGTGTGCTGACGCCAGTGACGCACCCGCTGCTGCCTGCCGCTGCCGCTCCCGGACAGCTCTCGGTGGACGAAATCATGACGCTACGCAAGCAACTGGGGCTTCTCACAGGTATTTAAAATACTCCTAGCTGACCTGCTTGCGTATGCGTGTTGTGTGCGATAGATAATGAAATCCAATGCTTTTTTTCTTACCTTCTCTCTGTGCATTACTGCTTTGTTGGGATGCGTCTCCTGTTTTGTCCAGCGCGCGAGTTCTTCCTGTTTGGCTCGCCGATCCAGAAGTCGCCGTCGCCGTCGATGCACAATGCCGCGTTCCAAGCCAAGGGACTGTCGTTCACCTACGGATTGCACGACACAACCAGCATCCTGGACGTCGTGAAGCGCATGCAGGAGCCTGGCACTACACTGGGAGGCGGCTCCGTGACGATCCCGCATAAAGTGGATGTGATGCAGTACCTCGACGAACTCACCCCGGCTGCGCGGGCGATCGGCGCTGTGAACACTGTGATCCGTGAAGACCGACTGGGCGACGGTGTGCGCTGGAAGGGCGACAACACGGACTGGCTCGGCATCCTCCGTCCAGTCAGCAAGCGCTTAGCTAGTCTCGCACACCAGAAAGAGCGCAACTCGGATCTCGTCGCACTGGTTGTCGGCGCCGGCGGCACTTCGATGGCCGCGTCGTACGCGATGCGCCAACTGGGAGTCGGCAAGCTCTTCATCTATAACCGAACGCTCGCCAAGGCGGAAGAAGTTGCGCAACGTTTCAATGCTCAAGCGCTGTCGTCGCTGACCCCTGAGCTACTGGCGTCGGTGGACGTTGTCGTGAGCACGATCCCAGCGCAGGCGGGCTTTGTGCTTCCGGACTACTTGCTAGAGCAGCAATCTCGCAGAGTGATCGTCTTGGACGCCGCGTACCAGCCGCCGATCACGCCGTTCCTTGAACATGCTTCAAAACACGGCGCTTCCTGCATCCAGGGCTTTGAGATGCTCTACGAACAGGCGATCGAGCAGTACAACCGCTGGCACAAGGTGACCGAGATCTGGGGCATCAACGAAGAGGTCATGAAGAACGCGTGTCTGCAGTACATCCCAGCCGACCAGCGCCTGTAAAACACCTCAGAATCTGGACAGACCTACGTGCACATTTCATCAACATCCACAACTCCACACATAACACGAAACAAAGAAAGCCGAAAGGTTGTGCGTTGTCAAGCTCTGCTGTTGTATTTGTTGGTCTTCTCTGTGGTCTTGAAGGAAACAAGCAGACGTTATTTCCAACAGGTAAAAAGCTGAGAAAGAAGAAGATAGAGGAAAAGAGAGAAATATACACACATCCACACTCACACACGCGTCGCAACTTGCTCATGACCATGGAAGAAGCTGAAAAAGAAGAACCAGTGGTATCTTCATTGTAGCAAGGATCACTTCAGACTCTTTCTGGTCTTCTTAGTTGGCCGCGCTAGCGTTTCTTCGCGAGATCATCAGCGCAGCAGCGCCACTGGCGACGACAGCGCCGGCAAAGTGCAGCGGAATGGACACGGTGCAGCCGTTCGTCTTCTGGTTCGCCAGCGCCTGATGCATGACAAAGTTCACAATAACCATGGGATTAAACAGCACATGTTTGTTAGCAATGAGAAGATCTTGCCGCCTTCAACAGTAACGAAAGAGATATCCAGCGTACCGAGAGCGCGACGGCCATGTGGATCACAAACACGGCGCCGATCGCGAGGAACGACTTCTTGCGGTAGCCGTCGAACGCCACGACCATGAGCGCAACATCCATCACCGTGAGTGCGAGCGTTGACATCGCTGTGGAGAAAATCAACGGCACGCTCTCGCAGGACGACGAGAACGCAGCGCCGCGGGTGCCGGTTGACGAGCTCACGAGGCTTCCGTACATCATCAGCGAGTGCATCAACGAGAAGCCCACACCACCAGCTACATCCAACAACAATCACATACACGTACGATATCGTCAGAGACGCAACGACAACAAATGACGCTAAGTTCCACTTCATGTCCTTTTACTCACCAAGCGACGACGTGATATCATTGAGCGGGAACTGGTGGGACGACGTGGTGACCTTGAGCACGGCGCGCTCGGTGCGCGTGTAGAGCACGTAGAACACATAGCGGAAGCCCTCCTGAATGACGACGCTCACAGGGATCGTGGCCTCGATCGAGTCCTTGAGCGGCGGGATGATGCGCCAAAGCGTCGCGCAGATGAGGATCGCGACGAGCCACGTGAACGCACCGCTGAGCGCGAGGATCACGAGCTGCGCGCGCTTGGCGACGACCACGAAGAAGAGCGACGCGATGGGCCCGAAGGCGATCAGGATGCAGCCGAAGAAGAGCGGCCAGTTCACGTTGCCGTCGCTCATGCCCATGGTGACTCGATCGATCGCTTGCTTTGCTTTGGTTGCTTGCTTTGGTTGCTTGCTTTGAGGTTGGTTTCCGTGCTTTTCCGTGCTTTGGTGATGGAAATGAGTTCGGCCGACTGGATGTTTTTTCGGGTGCAAATTGACGCTTTTTAGGAGGTGACATTTTTTTTAGGATTTTCGAATTTTAGGAAGAGTGGCGTTTGTAGGATTTATGTCTAGTATAGTAATATACGTTTGATTTAGTCTTCATGGAGTAATTATGAACAAATCAGTAGTATAAAAGAGATATTTAGCATCTTTATGAGCTTTTGATGTAGTAATGTAAAGTTGAAAGCCAGATTTTGCTAGTTTAATGTAACCTGTGTGAGCCACATAACATTTTTGTTACGTATTTGAGCATATAAAATTCGGAACACTCGTTGGCTGTTTGTTGTGACCACATGTTGAAGCGATATCATTAACATGCTGTTAATAATAATTCCACACGGTGAGACTACTACGTCCACACGAGGTTGCTATGCATGCGTGCATGATGCAACCGCGTGACCGCATACGATTCGGTTCAGGTCGGGGATCTATCCGTCGCGCATTGTCTTCTCTCCTCGTCAGATTGACGACTGCAGGCATGATGAGGTCCTAGGTGCTACAAGGAAATGCGTTGTTGTGAACGTTCAACCAACCAGGATCGACTTCTTGCCGCAGACGCTTGGGCACGGAGGTTCGCTCCGTGGTTCTCGCGACACAACCGACCTCCGGAGGTATGAAAATGTGCGTATGTCAGAGGAGCTCTTGAAGTTCAATTCCTCCTACGTCATCTGTGCAAAGCGGACGAGCAAAAAGCAAATCATTGCGCTGGTCTAGGGTAGCACGGCGAGGAGAGGGGAGGGTTGGCGTGCACAAACGTATTAACAGGCTCTATATGTCGCTTCACGCGCGTTCTCGCTTGATGTGCTCAAAGTATGCGGATGCGCAGGCATTCGCTCGCATGGGAGAATGGATGGATGGATACATACATCGAGCACATCGCTCAAGCGTTTTCAGCAGCAACCACGACCGAGGTTGGCACCTGCTCATGCAACCATGTGAAACAGCCACCCTGGACGCCGTTTAAAGATCCCTCTCTCTCTCTTGTGGGACCGCTGATGCACACAGATCGCGGGTTCCTTGGTTATCAAGACGCCCCGCCCATCCAGCCGTCCGAGAAGGTGTAGCGTGCAAGCCACCCTAGGTTCGCCGATTGCATTTCGTTCCCCATCCGTGAACTTGATCACTTCAACATGTTATTTCGCCAAATCGACAGAGCAAGAGCGAAACAACCTGGAGAAAGAAGTCACAGATAGGCTTTGATCAGCAAAGCCCATTAGTATACAGCCAAACCCCACTCACACATACGTGGGCGTTCACGCACATTTTCATACCTCCGGAGGTCGGTTGTGTCGCGAGAACCATGGAGCGAACCTCCGTGCCCAAGCGTCTGCGGCAAGAAGTCGATCCTGGTTGGTTGAACGTTCACAACAACGCATTTCCTTGTAGCACCTAGGACCTCATCATGCCTGCAGTCGTCAATCTGATGAGGAGAGAAGACAATGCGCGACGGATAGATCCCCGACCTGAACCGAATCGTATGCGGTTGCATCATGCACGCATGCATAGCAACCTCGTGTGGACGTAGTAGTCTCACCGTGTGGAATTATTATTAACAGCATGTTAATGATACCAAGAGCTCTTTTCGTAGTCGCGCCTATCGGTCCGTATCTATTCGCGAGGCTGTCCGACTCTCAGTGTACAGGCGCCAATCCCATGACGAATCATGAATGGCGTGGCCAATTTCGGTTCATGTGGAGGCGATGGCGATACCAATATCGGTGCATGCATCTTGCTTTGCAAATAAGCCTGGTGCAAGCGTTTTCACTCAGTGAGTTCTGTCTATTTCCTAGTCCGCTGCGCGTCCTGCAGCAGCTGCGCGACGCCAGCGTGCTTGAGCAGCGCCGCGTTCAGCGCCATCTCTTCGCAGCTCATGCCGTACTTGTCCTCGTTCGCCTTGCGCGCTTCGTCGAACCCCATTTGCTGCTTCACGAGCCCTTGGTACGCGCGGTTGCGCTCGCGGACCTGCACTTGCTTGCTCTGCTCTTTCTGCTGCCACTGCAGAAAGTCGTGCTTGAACTCTTTCGCGTACGCATCTTCGTCCATTTGCTCCCTCACGAACTTGTCGGCGCGCTCGGCTTTCTGCTGCAAGAGCGCCTGCATTTGGACACGCGTTACCTCCTGCTTGCGCGCCGCGCGGCGCTTGAGCTCGTCTTCTTCTTTCTTGCACACTTGCGCCTGGATGATCGCCGCGCGCTCTTCGTCTTCGCGCGCTTTCTCCTCGGCGCTCTTGACGTTCAACAGCGCGAGCTTGACTTTCTTGCTCTGCTTCTCCAGGATTGCTTGCAGCTCTCGCTGGCGCTGCTCCTCCTGCAGCGCGAGTTTCTTCTCGTATTCCTTTTGGAGTTTGACCTCTTCCTCTTGCTCGCGCAGCAGCTCCTTGCGTTTGAGCTCCAGCTGCATTGCATTCGCCTGCTTGACAAGTGCCATCTCTTGCTTGTGCTGCTGCTTCTTGAGCTCTTTCTGCTGCTTCTCCTCTTCGAGCATCGTGTTATAGCGCTCGACGGCGCGCAACTCGCTCATTTCTTTCTTCTTTTGTGCTGCCATTTGCTGCTGCAGCATGCGCTGGAACTCTTGCTGGCATCGCTTTGATTCGTCCACCATGGCGTCGCGCTGCTTGCGCTGTTTCTCGCTCTCTTGCGCTTTCCAGACCGCGATTTGCTGCGCCTGCTGCTGCGCGAAAGAGTCCGTGACCGCGCGCTCTTGCTTGCGCTGCGCCTGCTTGTTGAGTTCTTGCTGCGCGAGCTCGGCGCGGTACTTTTCCGCCGCCTCGTGCCGCTTGCGCTGCGCTTCTTCTTGCTCGCGCTTCATGTCCTCTTGCTCTTTCTCAAATATCTAGCGACGCATCAAGTCAAAAGAGCACACATGTCAGCGCCACGTATTATTTATTGTGCACTCAAGTTGAGCAACAGACGCTACTTACCGAGACCCAGAGGTTGGGCGGTCGAATGCGCGGCGGCCGTCGCACAGGGCCAAAGCGGTCTTCGTCGTACTCATCCTCGACAACGTTGCCTCGCGCGCTTCTCGTATCGCCATTGGAGCCACCGCCACTACCATTGCCACCAGGCTGAAGATGGAGAGCTCTCCCCGCACGAAACGCGTCAGCTTTCGAAGCACTCGCTTTCTTGGCAATCTTGTGCGGATCCTGGAGCTGCTCGCGCTTGGCGACGTTCGCGAGCTGCTCGCCGACGTGGCGGATGACGAGGCTGTGATCGCGCTCTGCGGCGTCCCTGATGCGGTGCGTCGTGCGGTACCGCTCTTTCGTGTCGTCAATGTGGCGCTGCGACGCGTTTTCGATCGTGCGTTGGATCGCCGCCTTCTCCTCACGCGCGTGTCGTACCGCCAAGCTCTTCTCCACGAGCGAGCGCTGCGCAGTCGAGAGCACGAGCGCGCCGCCACCAGCACATGTTGCGACCATACTTCTGTCTATCTATCGATGTATTGGCCGCACTTGAGCGTAGATGCATGCCTCAACATGCACATGCTCATCCACAGACCGATATACATGCCCACAGCGCATTTCCAGAGGTGATCCGCACCAGGAGGAGCTCTATTCATAGAGGGAACCAGAAAGATACCGCGCGGTGACACAAATAGACTCTTGCATTCTTATTCATCAACTCATAGCTGCAGGTAACCAATCATGCACACGCGGCTCCTCCATTCACGTTGATCGCTATGAGCACCACGCGTTGCGTGCATAGAGAGCACCGCCGCCGTCGAGAGCCAGGCAAGCACGTCGGCATCCATTACCAGTCCCCATTCAATGCCCATTCAATTCATTCGAGAGCTTTGCGCTCCACACGCAATTCAAAGCCCGCACGCTGCTGCTGGAAGCGCTGGGATACAAACAAACACATGCGCAAATCTTGCACAACTTCAACACAAACAAGATCACCACATCTCAGAGCGAATAGATACGGAGGCAGCAAGGGCAGCCATTTGTCACCTTGACGTACAGTCCTGCACGTACGGTGCACATACACACCTCAGCAAATGTCCCAATGCTTGTGAACACATCAGAGATACTTGGGGTTCCATTTCTCTTCACCCGATCAGTTCATACAAGTTCGCGTGGGCTCACTGGTCATGCTGTTTGGAAGGCACGCGCGCATGCATTACCATTGGGCGGATCGATGATGGATACCTCGCCATCCTTGTGTGCTGGCGGTCCAGATGCACTGTCCACAACCACACAAGCCAGCCAGCCCCTGCTGCCTGCGTCATTTGCACGGGGGCTGCTTGGGCAGATTGCTTGGGCAGATATCCGAGGAATCCAGTTTGTGATCCGTCCTCCTCCAGTGTTTGCTACTGCGACACTCGACGCAACTTGCACATGTCGCTTCTATGCGCGGATTGAAGACCCATCCCCCAATTGCCCAAACAACAAACCTGTCTCTGCAAACGCAGGGCTGGTTGATACATTTGGAGTGTATCGAGTCTCACAGGTCACATCCGATGCAAATTTGATGGGTGCTGCGGCAGAAATCTATCCAGCGGCGGAGTAGCATCAGGTCTCGCAGGTCCTGCTTGGTTTGACAGCAGACGAGCCAGTTTTCGATCCTGCCACAATGTAACGCTTTTCCATTGCCATCCGTGTTACGTCGCTCTAATTCTCGAACAAACAGGAGACGTGGCCTCGCTTCAGCCCGACAAATGCTTTTTTGAGCCCATGGCTCAAAAAGTCATCTCTCCTTGTGGGAATTTGGATAGTTTTTCCATTGAATGTGAACAACGCTTGCCTTGCGCAGTGGGCTCAGCAAACAAAACTCGCAACTTGCTCCTCCACCTCTGACGTACGTACACCAGGCAGGGTACGCACGCACAAAAACCAAATTTCCCCTTCTCTTGTGCTCCACTACCTTTTATTCGATTCGATTTCGAACGCTCATCATTCGTACAGTACGGATCTGCACACTTTTTGGAGCGCTTAGTCGAACCCCAATACATAGTGAAACCAAGTTGTTTTCGATTCGAGCGTGTTTCATGGTGTGTACCACGCCCTGAAATGGGATACATGTTCAGCCGAGTTTTCTCGAAGCACTTTTTCAATTGGATCCTCCATCCAGCATTTCGGCATCGCAGATTTCGCTGCAGACATGGCGCCGCTCACGCGTGCCGTAGATGCAAAACCACTGGGATCGTATGCCTGAAGCTTCCAGCTTTCAGCTTTCAGTACCTCATCCAATGCACCCAGTAATGCTTGCTTGCGAGCACTGCTCTTTCCTTGGGGAACTGTGCGCAGAGGTCGGTTGCCCTTGTCGTACTCAGAGTGTACCTTGGCAAAATGTCCCGCATTGGCGTGGGGCTGTATATACACTTGCGCACGTGCGTGTAAGTAAGTAAGAGCGCGAACTCGTCAATTGATGAGACGTGTAGTTTAGCGCTCACTGCTGGACGCGTTGCACTGCACGTGTTCTCTCTGTCCAGCGTTCTGCGCGGACGAATCGATCCGGAACAAACACATTGTTGCCCATGCTGCTCTAGGGCTTCTGTTTGTTGCGTGATTGTTTCAGGCCGATCTGTCCACTTGCGTCCACCTGAGTCTGTAGGTAGAAGCTGCAAATGGCGAGCCCACCGACCTCCACGCCCACTCACTCACTCGCAGATGAGTGGCGCGTCACCACCCCGAGCAAGCGGTTCCTTGTTTCTCTGGCGTCGAGTCAGCATCAAAACAAGTCGGTTGCTTTGCTTTTGCTTCAGGGAAAAAGCTCGTCCCGGGAAATGTAAAAGTTCGAGCGTGAGATTTGAGCGGGGCGCCTCGCACACCTCCTGATTCTTTCTGGGAAAGCAAAAGATCGGCGGCATTTTATTTCGCCAAATCGACAGGGCAGGAGAAAGAGGTCAGATACATTACCCCACGCCCACTTACGTGGCGTTCATTCTCAATAAGTAGAGCAGTATGGGCAAGACATCCCAGAAGGTTGCAAGTTTCGCCTTGTCCCTGACCAGCTTGTCGAGAAATCAAGCAGTCGAGAGAAATCAAATAGATTTTCGGTTTCGCTTTTTGCAAGCCTCTGCCAGCCAGTCAAAGAAATCTGGTGGCATGGCATTGTCTGGCGGCACCGCTTCGACAGCTGGCTGTGCGAGTGAAAAAGTATCGAAATTGTACAGTACAGAAACCAATTGATGCTTGTCTGTCTGCGACTCGGATACACGCAGGGTCGATCGTTGCCCATGATTAATTGGTTGCTAGCAACAAACAACAGGCAACAAGGGGATTTTGTTCACATTTTTCTTCACAAAAAACGCAACCTTTTTGTTCAGATGCAAAGAAACTGGATCAGGCAAGTGTGTGGTACACACAATAGTTGTTGGATACCCTAGTCCTACGCCGGACTTGGGCTAGCCAATCGCTTGGGAAAATATAGATCCGGTTTCTGGGAGTTGAGCCTGGCGGGTTCGGCGTTGTCGCATACGGTACGCTCGCCTCGGTCTCTCAACATTGCGATTCTGGTTGATTGTTTTGGGAGTAATCCATAATAGTCGATAGGTTGCATACTCTTCGCAAGTTAAAGGCTCGACAAAAAACTGAGCTCACAGTACCTGCTAGGAATAGATGGATGGTCGACAATCGCCCACATAGAATAGAATAGATTGAATAAGACGAACATTGCGTGTGTGTCTTAATTTAAGTAGTAGTCCCCATGCGCCACATTCGAGCACTCCCTTCGCCCGCCCGCCTATTGTTGTGGCTTTGAAGAAGGAAGAAAGGGAGGGATCCCACACAACGAGGCAACAAACAAACAGCAACAACACGGTCACCAGCCAAAAAGATCCTTCGATTCACACTGCCAATGCAATCCAGTCAGTCCAAATGCTGCTGCCCTCACCCCATCACAGGATGGGGGTGGGGGTGGGGCAGTTGTTTTAGCTCGCGCACGCTGATTGGCCGTAGGTATCCAAGCAGAGCCAATCAGGGAGTGAGTAACTTTCTTGCCTCGAATAGTAGCCCGCCGCCGTCTGCGAAAGGCTTTTCGCAGACGGCGGCAGGCTACTATTGGGGTGGGGAAGGAGGAAGAGGAAGAGAGAGGAGCAGAGAGAGAGGAGAGGAGGAGAGAGCGGACGGGACGGCAAGAAACAACAGCGTTTTTCCATAGGCGGCCTGTTTGACTCGCTGCGGGCTTTCCGCGCTGGTGAGAGGTGTGCGGGCGTGCGGGCGTGCGGGCGCGCGTGCGGCCAACGATCATTCCGCAATTTCCCGACTTTCGACGACCGCCAGTTTCCAACGCCACCAGTTGCAAGCATCAGGACGCCCGACGTTTGGATCTAGAGCCATTTCCCCGTTGACACTTCCATCTTCTGCTGACTCCAGCACGTGATTCAAGCGCTTCAGCGACAGCAGTGACCATGGCCGGCGGAGGCAACTCGTACATGTCGATGGCGACGCCAAACGACGCCAAGAACTACACGAACGAAGTGGGGCAGATCCAGTGGGCCCAGATCCCGCTGAACGCTGCGCTCGACAAGCTCAAGACTTCCCGCGAGGGTCTGACGTCGGATGAGGCGCAGAAGCGTATCGCCGAGTACGGCCCGAACAAGCTCCCGGAGGAGAAGGTGAACAAGCTCATGGTGTTCCTGAGCTTTATGTGGAACCCGCTGTCGTGGGCCATGGAGGTCGCCGCCATTCTGTCGATCGTATTGCTCGACTACTCGGACTTTGCGCTGATTCTCTTCTTGCTGCTGCTGAACGCCATCATCGGTTACCTGGAGGAGATCCAGGCCGGCGACGCTGTGTCGGCGTTGATGGGTCAGCTCGCGCCTGAGGCCAAGGTGTTCCGTGACGGCGAGATTGTCAACATCGGCGCCGACCAGTTGGTGCCGGGTGATGTGATCCGCGTGCGTCTCGGTGACGTCATCCCAGCCGACCTCAAGTTCCTGGAAGGTGACGCCGTGAAGGTGGACCAGTCGTCGCTCACGGGCGAGTCGCTCCCAGTGACCAAGAACGAGGGTGACGAGGGTTACTCTGGCTCGGTTGTCAAGCAGGGTGAGATTGAGGCGGTTGTGACCAGCACGGGTATCAACACGTTCTTGGGTCGCGCCGCTGAGAAGATTGCTTCGGCGGATTCGCACGGTCGTCTGCAGATGGTGCTGACCACTGTGGGTAACTTCTGCATGATCTCGATCATCACGTGGTGCATCATCGAACTGGTCGCTCAGATGGGTGTGCGCTCGGACGAGAACCCGTGCTTCATCAAGACTGACGGCTGCCTGGGTGTTGCCAACATCCTTGTGCTGATCGTCGGCGGTATCCCAGTGGCCATGCCAACGGTGCTGTCGGTGACGCTCGCCATCGGTTCGTCGGCTCTCGCCAAGGAGAACGCCATCGTGACCCGTCTGACGTGCATTGAAGAGATGGCGTCGATGGAGGTGCTGTGCTCGGACAAGACCGGTACGCTTACCTTGAACCAGCTGTCTGTGGACATGGACAACCTCATTCCATACAACAACTTCACGGCTGCTGACATCCTGAAGTTCGGTGCTCTCGCGGCCCGTATTGAGAACAACGAAGCCATTGATGTGGTGTGCTACAACACGTACCCTGGCAAGGATACGATTAAGGAGGAGTTCACGCTGCTGCACTACACTCCATTCGACCCAACGACGAAGCGCACGATCGCCAAGCTGAAGGACAACAAGACGGGTGAGATCTTCCGTGCCTGCAAGGGTGCGCCGCAGATCGTGCTTGACATGGACGTGAACGCGGACGAGCTCCGTGTGGAAGTTGAGGAGCGCATCGACGAGTTCGCGTCGCGCGGTTACCGTGGTCTTGGTGTCGCCGTCGACCGCAGCGGCGACGTGCCAGTTGAGCAGTGCCAGTGGAAGATGATTGGTCTGTTGCCTTTGTTCGACCCTCCACGTCACGACACCGCTGACACTGTGAAGAAGGCCATTGAGCTCGGTATTGCCGTGAAGATGGTGACTGGTGACCAGCGTGCTATTGCCGTTGAGACGTGCCGTCAGCTGGGAATGCCTACGAACATTTTGGACACTTCTTTCTTCAACCAGGCGCCACCTCCAGGTCTGGACTTGGCTCAGATGATCTATGACACGGACGGTTTCGCGCAGGTGTTCCCGGAGCACAAGTTCGAGATTGTGAAGCACTTGCAGTCGCTGAACAAGGTTGTGGGTATGACCGGTGACGGTGTGAACGACGCCCCTGCTCTCGCGCAGGCCGACATCGGTATTGCCGTGGACGATGCGACTGACGCTGCCCGTGCCGCTGCTGATATCGTGCTCGTATCCCCGGGTTTGAGCGTGATCATTACCGCCATCCGCATGTCGCGTGAGATTTTCTTGCGCATGAAGAACTACGCCATGTACTCGATTGCCATGACTGTGCGTATCGTGTTCACGTTCGGTATTTTGACCGTAGCGTGGAACTGGTACTTCCCAACTCTCCTGGTCGTGATTCTCGCGATCTTGAACGACGGTACGATTCTGACGATCTCGAAGGACAACGTGCGCGCCTCGCCTCTGCCAGACTCGTGGAAGCTGAAGCAGGTGTTCATCATGTCGATTTGCTTCGGTCTGTGGTTGACGATCTCGACGATCGTGCTGTTCTACGTGGCCAACAACACTGACGGCTTCGAGGGTACGGGCGTGGAGAACTTGTGTGTGAGCTGCATGAAGGACCAGTGCGACGATTACTTCCAGTGGCAGTACCAGGACTGCTCGAAGAACGGCAACTCGAGCGTGTGCGGTGAGATTGACGGCAGCGTGATCAAGGGGTACAACCGTGAGGCTGTGGGTGCTTTCCGCATCAAGGCCATGGACGCGTACATTTCGGAGTACACGAGCAAGTACGACAACTACGACAAGCTGTTCGACGACTTGGCGGATGTGCACCTCAACGACCTGCCAGGTGACGAGAAGCCGAGCGCCAAGGAGCTGTACGAGCAGTTCAGATACCAATACACGGACGGTGCGGCGGGCAAGGCGTTTGGCAGCAACCCAGACTACGTGCCATTTGCGGCTGCGCAGAACGGCGAGGGTGTGACGTTTGTGGGCAACGACCGTGTGCCACTGACGAACGAAGTGAGCTTCTGCGACTTCATGTGGTCGTACTCGAACTTCAACGCGACGTGGACGAAGAACTACAAGATGGTTGGCCCAGGCCAGCAGCGCAAGGAAGGTGTGCTCCGCTCGGTGATCTACACGCAGGTGTCGATTTCTGGCCAGGCTTTGATCTTCGTGACCCGTACGGCCGGTACCAACAACTGGTGCTTCATGGAGAAGCCAGCGAACATCTTGCTGGTGGCGTTCGTGTTCGCGCAGATTGTGGCGTCGGTGATCGGCTGGATCGGTTTCTCTGGCTACCCGACGGACCGTATCGCAGTGATCGGTTGCGGCGGCGGCTACACGTTGATTGCCTGGATCTGGGCGATCATCTGGCACTTCCCGCTCGACCTGATCAAGTTCTCGGTGAACTACCTGATTAACAAGGGTGCGGGCACGTACTCGCAGACGGCGTTCACGTCGCGCATCAACGCGGGCCACCCTACGCTGACGCACTCGGTCGTGACCAACCAGCAGCGATCGATCCGCGCCAGCCGCACCGTGTAAGCAACCTTTGGGTCTGATTGCGCGCGCGTCGAGTGAGCTGCGGAGCCGCTTTGCCGAACGAAGCCAAGAGTTGAGACGAATCTAAACCGATTGAAGGTTTCTAGGTGCCTCTTGGTGGAAGGTGTGCTGTCCGCCTCACGGTAGAAGGAACATGCATCTCTGTAGAATTACAATTCACACAACAAACTAGAAAAAAAAGCATAAATGAAATTCGACATCGAAAGCCATTTACAAAGCAAACGCGTGTATTCACTTCTCTTTTCATTTGTTGCATCGAGTCATGCGCTGAAGTTCTTTGTTGGCGTCCATTGACTCTCCTTGGTTCAGCTAGCATGAGCGTAGTCGTATGATACTTTCAGGAAGCTGATTGTCGAGTGTCGAGTGAATGCGTAGATGAGTTGAAACTTGAGTTTCACAAAGATCCTGTCTTGCTTCCCTTCAATCATTGGTGGAAACTGCCTCATCCTACCTCATCTGAAGCATTCGATTGGCTAGAATTCGCATCGAGACAGCTTGCGTCACTGCGCATCTTTTTAAAGCGCATCACATCATTTGCCAACAAGCAGGAGATCGGAACGGAACGGCAATCCCCTCTCACTCGGGAATCCGCATTCACTCCCCCCTCTCTACAACTGATCATGGAACACTCGCACGTGCACGACCACGGCCACGACCACCACCACGACCACGGCCACCACCACGAGCACGACCACAACCACGCTCATGACCACCACAGCCACGACGAGGCGGTGCTCGACGGCGACGAGATCGTGCGCCGCTTCACGCTGAGCAAGGGCCGCGCGCCGACCCCCGACGAGGAGCAGCAGCTGCGCGAGCACGGCCACACGCACGAGCACTTTGAACACGCAGGTCACTTTGACGAGCGCGAGCCCGTGCGCGGTGGTCGCGACTGGAGCCTGCGCGCCTTCACGGTCGGCATTGGTGGACCCGTTGGCAGTGGGTACGTACCCCTTTTTTATTGTCTCAAGCCACAATGGCAGCTAACATATAACAAAGGGCTAACAACGCATGCAATGTGGCGTTATGCATCTGTTTGTACGTTTGCATAGCAAAACGGCGCTGATGCTGGCGCTCTGTCGCGAGTTGAAGGACCGCCTGAGCATCGCGGCGGTCACGAACGACATCTTCACGCGCGAGGACGGCGAGTTCCTCGTGCGCCACGAGGCGCTGCCCGAAGAGCGCATCCGCGCGATCGAGACTGGCGGCTGCCCGCACGCGGCGATCCGTGAAGACATCTCGGCGAACCTGCAGGCGTGCGAAGACCTCACGGACGAGTTCGACGCGCAGCTGGTGCTCGTCGAGTCGGGAGGGGGTACGCTTTATTTTCTATTCGAGTAGCTTCGCTTTATGCAAAGGTATGGTGGTAGTGATGGCTCTTTATTTACAAAACTTCTTGGTATTCTTGCGGTTTGCTTGCTCTGCAGATAACTTGGCCGCGAACTTTAGCCGCGAGCTCGCCGACTACATCATCTACGTGATCGATGTCGCCGGTGGCGACAAAGTGCCGCGCAAGGGTGGGCCGGGCATCACACAGGCGGACTTGCTGGTACGTACATGTTGACTGCTATCATGTGCGTATTTGCTCAATCGAGAGCTGATTGTTTGCTGACAATCTGCTTTACACACACAGGTGATCAACAAGATCGACCTTGCACCTCACGTGAATGCCGACTTGAGCATCATGGACCGCGACGCGAAGCTCATGCGCGGCTCGGGGCCGACCGTGTTCTCGCAGATCAATGCGGGCAAGGGCGTGCGCGAGATCGTCGAGTTCATCATCAAGGCGTACGAGGCGTCCGGCGCCACCAAGTGAGCTAGCCAGCCAACCATCCAGCGATATGTGATAGTGGTGTACATGTTGTTGTCGTTGTTGGATCCATCTGTCACACTGCTTGCTGTATTGGAATGTGCTTTAGCCATGTATCCATTTCAGATTTTGTCAAACCGCGCTCGCTCACTGTCATGAAAATCTGATGTCATTTGATTGGTAGCGCGCTGCGTGCTATGGATGATGACGGCACTTCTGCAAGTGAGACAACCAAGCTCTTTGCCTACTTCAACTGACCCTCTCTTTGTGCAAAAATTGATATCGCAGGAGTCCGAATGATCAAGTGAAGCACGATGATGATTGATTGATTGATTGATGGCCATTTTTCTTATCATCCAAGACGAGAAGGCTGAAAGAAGACGACCGGGCGCTAATTTTGAGAACGAACCAACGAGAGATCAGATACGCCACGCGCTATGTTTATCAACGAGAGCTGGACGTCCAAGGATACGCCAACTTGACTCCCAAGAACTAGCCCCTCTCAGTCAACCAAAAAGCACAGTCTACAACCTAGCAGCAGCGAGATCACAAGCCAACTCGCGTCGTACCTCTTCAACCAGCTAGTCAACCTCGCCTTCATCTACAAGGTATCTCTCTCAATGACGGTCTCAAACCCTTACGCAGCTGTTGGCGCTGGTGGTAGTTCCGCAGCTACGTCGATCGCGCTCTTGATGGCGCCGCTAGAGCAGCATGCGGCCGCGAAGCTTAAGCGTCTGCGCTCAACCAGCGCGTTCCTGCGCGACCTCCAGTCTGTCGAAGACAAGTACGCGCACGAGTGCGCCAAGCTGCCGTTTACGATATCCAACACGGTAACCATGCGTCTGCAACAACTTCCGCCGCAACTCGGTCGCGTCTGCTTTGGACTGGAGGAGTTTGTGAACAAGCACAACGTTGCGAAAGCGCGGCTTGCGAAGGAACTCGCGAGCTTTGTGGTCGTACCGATGGACAAATTTCTCGACCAGCAGGTGAAACAAACCAGGTGCCTGCTCTCGGAGATCGCGCAAGCGCTGCAGAGAGAACAGGAGCTCCAAGTTCAGTACCAGCGGCTGAAAGAGATGTGTCTTAATCATCAAGCAGAGGCAAAGAAACAGCGCCATGAGCGGCTTGGGAACCAAAGCGAAGAGAATTCGTTCGTCGTTGGTGCTGCGGATCACTCAGTCCCGCAAAAAGATCTGCTGAAGCAGCTGAAAGCGCTCTACTGGCAGCGCGACCAAGAGCGAGCCGTTGTCAAGGAGCGCCTGGACGAACTGCACCTGGCCGAGCAACAGCAGCTCGCGGTCACGGACGGCATCTTGGAGCGCATCATCGAAATCTACAACCGTCTGATCGCTCAGTCGAACAACCTCAGAGCAGATCTCCAGTCGAAGCTGCTGATGTCTTCCAAACCTGAGAACGTTGAACAGCTACACCCAGATACTGAAGACTACAGTGATGACGAGCAATCCTGGAAGGTGTTTCTCAAGCAGTGCGAGCGCCACGTGGCGATGACCGAGTGGATGAACGGCTTCTTCACGCAGCTCTTCCCCGTCGAGGAGAACATGATCAAGCGCCTGCAGGCAATGCTAAAGCTGCACCCAAACTCAGACGTGTTCGCGAAATCCAGCTCCAGTACTACTGCGAATACTACTGCGAACCGAGACGGCGCGTCGGTGCCCGTAATCTCGGATTTTATGCACTTCCACAAGCTGCTCACAGTGAACCTCATGGACCCGATCAGCCGCACGCTCAAGTTCTCCAAGCAAAAGCAGGACAAGATCCGCCAGGAGCTGCTGCAGTCGCTCGACGAGACGGCCAAGCTCGTGCAGCACACGCGCAAGAAAGTGAAGGAGCGCGAGCTCAAGCAGCTCAAGCTGGTCGGCAGCAGTAGCTCCTCGTCTTTATCGACTGGTGGCGCTGTTATGAGCAGCAGCGTCGAGAGCTCGGCGACGAGTTTCAGTGGCCACGTCGCGGACGCGATGCGGATCAACCTGAGCAACTTTGGGCTGCGCAGCGCGGTGGTGACGATGACCAAAATCCAGGGCCCTAGTGGGCACACTAAGCAGCGCACGTCGCTTACAGATGATGATAGCGAGCCAACCACCAGCGACGCGGAGGATACTGGAAATGCAACAAGAGTTGACAAGGAACTGAACGACGTACGTGTGTATTTGCTGTCGCTGCAGAGGAACGAGGTCGAGCAGCGACGCGATATCATCAAGACGCTGCGGTCGACGTCGCTTCTCGGCGTGAAGACCATGGAGCTAATGGTGCACGACTACCTCAAGCACACGGGCAAGGCATTGGTGATGATCAAGCAGAGCATCGACAAGTATGACGTCATGCGCGCTGCTGCCTCTGCTTCTACTGGTGATAGTGATGGTGGTGATTTGGCCAAGTTTCCCCATGATCTGGAGTCCAAGTGGCACTCGTTTATCCAGTTCCCACCAGAAGAGCGTCTCGCTTTCTTAAAGAAAGGAATGAACGGATCTGAAGACAATGTCGACGACGATGATCGTGACGCTGGTCCAGAAGATGAGCGCGATTGGGATTCGACAAATCAGGATGAACGCTCTGATCTGAGGAATCGAACGCGACAGCAGCAGCAGCGGCATCAGTCAAGAAACAGAGACGTGTCGAGCCACTCGCGTGATGGCAAATTGGTTCTCGCCAACTCCCAGAAAGTGGTCTCTCAGAGCAGCGTTCGGGCTAAAGCAACCACCAACACGACTAGCCACGTGCCGCAGCTACCAGTTCTATTGCAGGACATCACGAGCGCGGCCATGAAGGCCCAGAGCGTGCTCAAGCGCATTCTGGATCGAGTGGTTGCCCAGGTGTTTCAGAGTGAAATATCGACGCTGGTGGTGCTCAGCGGCGCTCTGGCACTCATGGCATTCACGGGGCTTTACGTTTCGCTGTATCTTGCACAATTGGGGCAGTCGTGGGAGACAATTGCCGTGCTCCAGCGCTCGAACACTGCAGAACTCGAGAGTATCCTTGAGCTCATACACCGTGCCAACCGTTGCAGCTCCGAACACGAGCAACTAGGACCCGGTAGGGTAGGGAATGAAGCGACACTTGCGAAATAAAACGAACGGGCGGGTGGGTGTGATAATGGAAATGCCAAGTGGTCGCCCTGTTGACCCATTCTAAGTAGCTGTTTGCTACTGGGGTTTGTTCGCTCGGAAGAACGAGCCGCGTTTGCGTAATTGCTCAATCAGCTTGGAGGCGCGCTTGAGGGTTTTCCTTATTTTTGCAGAATAAAGTTCAACGTATGGCTGGTGACTAGAGGAGACTCGGTATGCGATCGTTTGCCGTGCTCCAACGCTACTGGACACGCGGGTCGGACGCGCTCACACACCACAGCGACCAGGGGCGCGCCCGCTACAAGTCAACCGACACTGCGATGTCCTTGAAGCGGAAGCGAAGAGAGAGCGGCGGCGTTCTCGGTGCTTCTTCTGGCCCTAATCAAAGAATTCTCAAGCGTCCACGCTGCGATCGCCTTCGTCCATGGGAAGTAATAGCCATCCGGAACAGACCGACAAAGTCCCGAGCGAATGGTCTGAAAACGAGGCTGCTGTCATCGTCATGGTGGAGTGGGAAACTGCAAGTCGCGTTCGAGAGCTTGCTGGCGCAAGTGCTGACGTCCGTCGTCTCGTGCGTAACGTGCGCAACGATCGTGTGGCTCGTGAAGTGCTTCCAGAGCCAAGCGCTCGGTGTGCGCATCGACTTTGGCGCATTCAGTGTCGAGCTCTAACGAGGTGCGAGTAAGAGAACGTGCGAGCGAGCGACAGAAGCGAGCGCATAACGTATGTGGCAACGAATGGATGGACTGGCCAAAGGTGTCATAGCAGTCAACGAGGCTCACCAATGGCATTATTGAGCCTGCCAGCTCCTAAGTCAGCAAACACATTGTGATCGCATTTTGTGTAGCCATCGAAGGAAGAGTGATGTTGCAATCGTGTTGACACGTGTTGAAGCAGACCAGTTTAAATGGTTCAATAGCCGGTTAAAGTTAGTGACTAGTTATTCTGATTTGGTGGAAACTCGGTTTCGAACCGATCTTTGGAAACTTTACAATGCCTGTTTCTTTGCAGTATGAGAAGACACACCGTTCGCTGCTGGGCGCTGTGATGAAGGCGCCACACTTACGCTTCATCGTGGTGATGGTGATGTTGTTGGTGAATAGAATTCAAATGCAATAGAAGGTAGACACAATAACGCGAGAACCGTTGTCATCACGACAGTCCCACAACTTTACAGTTCTTCGTTGTCATTATAGCCACACCTCGACATGCAGCATGTGTGTTTGAACGATTCGACACGAGCTGGCATGTGTCGAAACATGATCTGTTTATAAATAATCGGTTATCTACAACACTAAAATGAGGTTCGCTATTTGAAAACAAACCGGTTTAACCATACAAGCACTGTTTAAATTGTCCAGTCACCGGTTTAGCAGAAGCAACCAAGCTGTCGGTGATGTTCCATGAATGGCAAGCGATTTGCTGATGTGCCAGTGGACCTTGTATGATAAGAGCAGTGGCAATGATGGACTGGCTCCAGCTCAATTCCTCCATGCCTTGTGCACACAGTACTGTATAATAGAATAGAATAGCTCACCACCGCATTTTTTAGCGTCGTAATCGCCTCATAAGTGCATGTAAAAGCCACCCGCTGGTGCTGGTTGCATGGGTGGGTGATGGAGAATCAGGGCAACTTCAACATGACTGTGCACATCCCTCTAGTAATGCGTATCGATGTTATCACACATAGATACATTTTGAAAAGTGAATTTAAGTATACAAAATAGCAAGCTTCATATAGTGAAAGGTTACGTGGAGTAATTAGGATAAATCATCTTCTTCGAGGGTGGGACCTGTTTCCGTTCAGTTCCGCCACCTGGTCACACCAGCCACTCAGTTTCCGCTACATGTATTTATAGCCCAAACGGCGGCTATTTATGTATCGCCTTTCCTTAATAGCGACCTCATGACCACGACCAGCAGCAGAGCATGCATGTACATGTAGCAGCAGGCGGACGGACGGCAAGCAGGTGGCGCGCGCGCTCTCTCTTCCTCTTGAGATCTCTCATCTTCGCTCAAAGGACCCGAGAAAGAGAACCGCTCTTCGGCTGGCGCAGTCGAGTATTTTTAACGCGAGACGAGCACAAGGCGCAGCGCAGCAGACAGGCTCTGAAGATCGATTGACCGCAGGCGCGTGATCGGACGTGATCGGACGGAGAATTGCACAGTGCCGCATAACAAAACACAGCTCAGCCCATGGCTCGACAGGCGATGGACATGGAAATGGATCGGACGCGGGGCGGTGCCTCGTCTCCTTCTTCTTCCTCATCGCCATCTTCAGTATGTTCGCGACGACAACCAGCAACAGCGAGTCGGCGGCGATGTCGAGGCGGAGCGCGGACGGCATGGATGCTGCTCTGCGTGTGTATCGCACTGGTGCTCAGCCAGCATTCAGGTACGGAACTAGTAGCAGCGTAGATGCAAGTTGACTGTGACGATGCCGATGGATGTCTCTAACTTTGTGTTGTGTTGTGCTTGGTTGCCTCAATATGATCAGCGGTTGCGCAAGAGCCGCTCGTCGCGACGGAAACACCGGCTCCAACGCCAGCTCCAGCGCCAGTAACGACAGCTCCAGCGGCAACGCCTGCTGCAGAAACCCCAGCTCCGATTCCTGCGGGGACTCCAAGTCCAGCACCGACCACACAGGCGCCGACTGTAACCCCAACTCCAGCTCCGACTCCGACTCCGACTCCGAGTGAAACACCCAAGGTAACCCCGACACTGACACCGACGCCGGAGCCAGTAGCAGCGAACGCCACCACCAGTAGCGGCAGTGGCAGCGATAGCATCACCCCAATACCGACCGCGACCAAGAAGAAGACGAAAGTGCCGACGGTAGCGCCAACGCCAACCCCAACGCCATCTTCCGAGCCAACGGATGAGAGCCCAATCGACCTGACTGAAACCACGAAAACTCCGACTCCGACCAAAGCCAGGAAGAGCGACAACACCTCGTCGTCGTCAGGCGATGCGAGCAACAAGAGCGAGAACGGGAGCTCCAACAACCGCACGATCCTCATGGCGGTGATCGCAGCCGTCGCGGCGGTCAGCATCATTAGTCTCCTCGTGCTCTGCTGCAAGCGCCAGGGTCGCAACCATAGTAACTCGGACGAGATGGTGACCCCTGTTCCTATTCTCACAACCACAACCACTACCACCGCCAACAACAACAACGACGGCAACGGCTACCATCCTTCGTTTGGCGGCGTCGACCGCGCGTCGGGCCAGCTTCGAGACAGCAAAAGCCAGAAGCTCAGCATCAACACGGCCGGGTACGGCGGCCTGCCTACGACGGACAACGGGCTCCCAAAGTACGCGGTCACGAGTCCCGAGATGCCGGCGAACTACCGCGTGTCGGCGCGTCAAAGCCGCCTCGCGGACTTTAACCGACGCACACGGAGCGGCAATATGTCGTCACTCACAGCAACATCGCCCGCGGGATCGCACCAAACGTCAGGCGCCTCGAGCTTCACGAACGCGCTGCGGAACACGAACCACTCGGCGACCAGCAGCTTCAGCATCCGCGGCGAGTCGGAGATCTCGGCCTCGGACCGCGGCTCGTACGCGTCGCAGATCTCGAGCGACGTCGACGACAGTTACCACCCGCGCATCACGACGAACCTCAAGATGAACCGGTTCTCGCGAACGTCCTCCATGGCGTCATCGTTGCACAGTGGAGGCTCCAGCAGCGATATCGCGTCGTTCATCAACTACGACCTCACTCGATCGGCAAGTGAGAGCACCACCAATGGTGAGCACGGCGAGCAGCCGCAGAGTAGTATGGGACCGAACGACGGCAAGTCCTGGTACAAGTCCTGGTACAAGTCCATCCGCTCGCCGTCCGAGCAGGACCGGTACACTGCCCAATCGGAGAGCTCGAGTCTTGGCGAGCGCGAGTCCTTCGAGCTGTAAGAAGATGGGA
The DNA here is from genome assembly GCA_038050675.1 of Globisporangium cylindrosporum. Lineage (NCBI taxonomy): Eukaryota > Oomycota > Peronosporomycetes > Pythiales > Pythiaceae > Globisporangium > Globisporangium cylindrosporum. The sequence continues at coordinate 4,478 of JALBZD010000190.1, read as the reverse complement.
AGCCGCAGAGAACATCAAGTTATATAGCGAAGGCAGAGAGAGAGAGAGAGATCATATCGTACCCATGCAAAAAGATTATTTACATATCTGTATATTTGAGCACAAGCACGCTCACTCGCGAGAACGCATTGCAAAGAAACTCACACAAATGAGCGCGATTATCTATCTTAGAAGCACAACCACAACCCATGTCGTCAGTGTTTTGAATCCCAGAGTATAAAGCTTCCAGAGCAAACCTACCTCTTTGACGCTGGCTTAGGGATTCGCGCTGTGAGTTTCTTTGGTCGCGCTTCTAGCACCGCCCCCCTGGGGAGGTCCGCGAGGCGGTATGGTCCGTACTGCACGCGGATGAGGCGCTTGACCACGAGGCGCACGTGCGCGAGCGCTTTACGCACTTCACGGTTCTGTTAAGCGACAACAAGACAGACCCATGATTGGCTCTTCATGTCAGCCAGTCATTTCTCCATTTCCGCAACAATGACAATATCTTTTATAACGTACCTTGCCCTCGGCGAGCTTGACCTGCAGCCACGAGTCCTTCTTGTCCGTGGACTGCACCGTGACCTCGATCGGGCGGTACTTGACGCCGTCCACGAGCGGCCCGCGCTGCAGCTCCAGGATCTTGGACTCGGACACGTTGCCACGCACCTGCGCGCGGTACACGCGCGTGACCTCGTTCTTCGGGTGCTCCAGCTCACGCGCGTAGTCGCCGTCGTTCGTGAACAGCAGCAGCCCTTCCGTGTTGAAGTCCAGTCGACCCTAGTAGAGAGATACCCACAGAGAGCGTGAGCCTTCATAAAGAACTTGCCAGCGACGGGCTGTGTGTGCGTACGTACCACAGGCATGATGTGCTGAGTGAGTCCCATGACCTTGAGGCGGTCGAAGATCGTAGGGCGGCCCTGCGGATCGCTTGTGGTCACGAGTTCCTATAGTTTGGTACCAACCAAAGAGAGCGACGCACATAAGAATATCAGTATCAGCTTGGACTCTCTCACACACTGTGCGTAGCTATAACTGCTTACCCCTGGCAGCTTGTGCGCCATCCACACTTTGAGCTTCTCGATGGACGAGAGTGCGCGGCCGTCAACCGTGATCACGTCGCGCTTGACGTCCACGACGGTCGCCAGGTCGGTCACGACCTTGCCGTTCACCATCACGTCGTGCGACTCAATGTACTTCTCGGCCTCTCGTCGCGAGCAGAGCCCCGACATGGCGATGCGCTTGGCCAGACGTGCAGTCTTGCGATCGCTAGGTGACTGTAGCTGCAGCTGCTCGTCCGCGTCCGAAGCTTCGGTCAGCGCCATTGCGCCATCGTCTGCCACCACATGTGCTGGCGCTGGTTTGGGCTTTGACTGCTTCTTGGGGTACGCGGACGCGGGCTTCTTCACCAGGATCGGCGACTTCTTGATGGTGATCAGCGAGCGCATCTGCAGGTGCAAGTGGTTTTGCTGTTGCTGTTGCTGTCGGGCACTGCGTCCACGGACAGCAGCCGAGGCGCGCGCGAGGCGCTGCATCCCTTCGCGCCACATGCTGCTGGTGCTCATTTTGATGTTCTGGCATTCATTTGTTGATATAGAGAAAGAGCGGTGTATCATTGGCGGACCGAGGACAGAGATGTGATTGGATGAAACACTGTAAAATTGAGCGTCATTTCAGCCAATTATTGCAATTAAATAATACAATCGATAAATAGGGAAAAAGTGTCGGAGATCGCTTTTCAGAGTGATTCATTTCAGAGGAGACACGTCACAAGGCAACGAGGCAGCGAGCAGGAGCTCCAAGGATTAAGAAGCGGATCAAGAAGCGAGTATGGAGATGGTCAAGCAGCAGGTGGAGGAGGTGAAGCGGCTCTGGAAGAACAAGCGGCAGCTGGCGCACCAGGCGCTGAATCTGGCGATGGTTGTGCTCACGGCGCTCATGATCTGGAAGGCGCTCATGATGTATACGCAGAGCGAGTCGCCCGTCGTCGTCGTGCTCAGCGGCAGCATGGAGCCGGCGTTCCAGCGCGGCGACATCCTCTACCTCGACAACAACGTGCGTGCGCATGTGTCAATATGTGCATGGTCACTTGCCTACTTGTGTGTATGTGGCTCTAACTGAGTTTTTGTGTGTTGTGTGTTATGCGTGCAATAGAAACCCAACCTGGAGATCGGCGACATTGTGGTATACAAGGTAAAGGGCCGCGAGATCCCCATTGTGCACCGCGTGCTCGAGCTCCATCGAAGGTAGGTGATGCTTATTGTGCGCGTAATGCTCGTATTGCTCGCATCGTGTGAATGAGTATCTCATGACGCCTGCTTTCTTTTGTTTTCCCTTGAAGCGCAAGTGATGGAAAGGACGTGTACTTGACCAAGGGTGACAACAACAACGTGGACGACCGGTGCGTCGTGCTCTCTTTACTTGCACATGCTACCCTGGTCAAGAGCTGCTTAAAGTTGATAGATACGTTTGCGCTTGTTGTTTGTGAATGATTACGGGGGAAATCAACAGAGGGCTGTATGCGCAGGGGCAGTCGTGGCTCGAGCGCGAAGACATCGTCGGCATCGCACGCGCGTACGTATTTGCAACACGAGATGAGAGGGTTGAGTGATCAGTTGAAAAAAGTGCTGATGATTATCTTCTTGAATGTGTCGTATGTTTCAGGTCAGTGCCGTACGTCGGAATGCTCACGATCTTGCTGAACGACTACCCGATGCTCAAGTACGTGCTCGTGGGCGGCATGGGGCTCCTGGTTTTCACGCAGCGCGAATAAACAAGAGATCCTTCCCACCGTCAAGCAGGTAATCCATAGCCAAACAGCAAAAAGAAAATGAGCAGCTCAATAGTCAAAAATGGTCGGAAAAGCTCAACATGGTTGAGTGATAACCAAAGCCGAACGAAGCGAAAGAATGAAAGGCATTGGTATCTTTTGTGAGTCAATCCTTTCGTCCATTGGGCTCTGATGGATTGGCTCCTGTTAATCTACAACTACATCGACTGAGAGGCGCAAAGGACGCAAATCTCATTTGTCTCACCTACAGAACGAACGCTCGGTCCTTGTGGCTCGGGAAATAAAATAGGGAGACAGCGAATTCAGAATGCTGGAGGCTGTGGAGTTCTGGTTGCTTCTTCATCATCTTCATTTCCTTGCATTCCCACTAGCACCTGGGATCGCAGCAGCTCGTGCAAATGGGTCCTCTTGCGAGTCATAAATATCCGGGACGGTGATGTGGTCGGGCTCGTGGCCATTCTCATGGCGTTCCCAGGCGAGCGTGAGCCCCGTTTCGAGGTTCTTCACCCACCGCAGCGTGTCGAAGAGCGGACACTGCAGCCGGTCATCCTCGAGATGGCGGCGCACCTCCCACAACTTGTCAATGTCGCTCGCGAGTGCCACGGCGAGCTCTTCGTATTCCTCCAGTGTATTCGTAATCATCTCGCTCAGGTTCGCGGCTTTCAGGAGTGACGACGCGACGCGGCACGCCATGCGGTCCTTCGCCATCGTGATCATTGGTGTACCACCCCACAGGATATCGCATCCGGTCGTATGGGCGTTGCACTCGGGTGTGTCCAAGAACAAATCCGCTAGATACCCTCTCTTCAGGTGCTCGTCCTTCGGTGCGACGTCCGTGAAATGCAGACGATGGCTCTTGATGCCCCGCGCACTCGCCTCTGCGCGAATATTGGCTTCAGCGATCGGAGGGAACCGCAACAGCCACAAAATGGAGTTCGGCACACGCTTCAGGATGTTCATCCATGTCGTGAACGTCTGCGGATCGATCTTGTACACCTGGTTGAAGTTGCAAAACACAAACTTGTCTTCTGGAACGCCATAGTGCGCGCGCGACGGACACTTCTCCACGTCCAGCACGTCCAGTGCCGACTGCTTGTGGTCGTTCACAAAGTACGAGTGCGGCATGTTGATGATCTTCTCGGAAAAAAACCGCCGGTGCTCTTTGGGGACCACCACCGCGTCGCCCACCATGTACTGGATGTAGTCAGCGCCGAGCGTGCCGCAGAAGCCCATGTAGCTCACCTGGATCGGCGCGGGCTTCAGCGCAAAGATCTCGTTCCGCGCTCCCTTCGTGTAACCATTCAGATTGATCAGAATGTGGATGCCATCACCGTGGATCAGCCGCGCCGCGTCACCGTTGCTGATCATGCTGATGTCCTTGAAGTGCTCCACCTCGCTCGAGATCTTCTGGCGCCACACCGAGCCGTCGTCCGGCGTCGTCGAGTAGCAAAACACCTCGAATTTGGTCTTCGTGTGCATGCCGAACACGCTCTGCATCAGGTGCGCCAATGGGTGGTTGCCCAGGTCGGACGACACGTACCCCACGCGGATGCGCTCGTGCGATCGCTTGCTCTTGTAGCGCAGCAGTGGCATCTCCACGAGACTCACGTTCATCTTGGCGCGCTCCGCGTACCGCTTCGAGATGTCCAGGAATCGCTGCATCGACAGCGGGTACACGAGCGCGTGGAACGGCTGCACGGACGGCAGC